>MUAA02000005.1:600000-777500 GCA_014180765.2 Marchantia paleacea
ATTGGTAATGTTGGTGGATGCAGTCTGAGGATATGCTTACGACTTAGCCTGAACCTTCTTCTCTTGCTAATGAAGAGATATGTTTTTTTTAAACCTATTTCCTGGAGGTCTCCCAGTGTGATGGTGGTTTGATCGACTAACAAATTTTGGTGTTGACCTGTCAGGCACCAGAATGGTGTAGCGGGACTGCGGAAAGGCCTTGTGGAGATCCTGACAGGTACTTGCTCAGCGGGATTGATTACATCCGACCATCAGTGGCTCTTGCGATTGAGGTGGGAAACTGTTTGCATTTACTTTCATCACACTTTGGCTTTACAATTTCACTGAACTTGTTTGTCATTTTTGTGGATCAGATCTCTTCTGTATTGACTGAGGAAAGCATTTCTGCAAATTGAAGAGTCTCCTATGTGAACAAAAGTCAGTGACGTCATTGATCCAACGCGCTTGTCCTCTTGTAGGCTTTGTGCGTGCTTCCTTTGATTTTTTCATTGCTGTTACAACGATACTACAAATTTCAGACGTTCTGGCACCATGGATCAACGTATGTCAAGGTATTCTTCCCGTCACTTCCCATTAGTTACCAGTAGGACGCTGGTCTCACTTCAATTAAAGATGTCAAAACCTAAGCATGGAAAGTTTCTACTAGCAGGCAACTCTTTATTTTTTAATATTTTTCCAAATGGCCTGTTAGATGAAGGGCGTTTCTTTTTCTTTCAGAGTCCAGAACTCTATTTATGTATGTACAAATTGTACAAATCTCAGTTGTACTGGTTTCAGGGAAGAGCGGATTGAGTTTCAGGAAATCAATGCCTCTTTTTGAGTAGATAACAGTAAGTTACGCACTCGATACGTGTTAAACGAACAAAAATGTGTGCGTAACGAACGTGACCTTACTACGAAAAGTGACTTCAATATTTATGACAAGATATTTATTTACAAAATTCCGGATACCGTGCAGGGATGCAACTTGCACGAAGTTACTTTCCTGCCTCAAGTCTGTTCTATGGTGTCGTTTCTCACAAGGGATGTTTAGAAGTCTAGAAAATCTAGGTCTTGCACCTGCTTTAAATATCCTAGGTTTTCTCAGATACCTGACAAATCGAAAAAAAAATTCAACAGGTTGGATTGTGTATCATCATAAGTGTTCGAGTATTTGCCGCGGCTGCGAACCTTCCATGGATGTTTTTTTATCAAGGCACCATGGCGAACATGTATCTGAACATTTTGACACCCATGTTTTTCAGCAGGTATGAGAACCGCATGTACTGACACTTCCATCAGTTTTGTTGTCAATTACTTGAAACTTTTGAGAATACGGGGTGTGCTGAGAGATGTGGATAGCATGACAGCCTTCCAGCGTCAGTATCTGGGCATATATAGTTTGTTCTTTCGGTAGTAAATCCTCTGGCGGTTCCTTCCCAGTTATGCGATTGTAATCATGGTCTTTACATACGCTGACACGAACATGTGACAGGTCTTCGCCAGTGCATGATATTTGTTTGTGTAACTACGCTGTGGGAAGAAAATGCAGGTTACTGATCAGAACTAGCCCCCATATCTGCAACTCAATCGTGCCTAGTCCTTTACTTTCACTCGTCCCAGGCATTTGACCTCCCTTTACTTCAAATGCAATGCCTTTCTTCACATCTGTCATAAAATTTGTTTCCACCACTGTCACACCTCATAAGACTAGAAGTTTTATTAATACTTAACAGGGAACCCCAGTGTTCCTTGTACGTAGCTTACTTAACCTAGCCCTCTTGTCGAAGAGTTTCTCCCTTCCTGTACTGTCAGCCCTTTTTGTATACTTGCATTCTGCTCCTGGGGTAAAAGAACCATACAGACAATTGCTGACTCTTACTTATGACTATGCATATAAGCTTTTGCGCTTGCAGGAGGAATTGACTCACACAATTAACTCAAAGTATGCTTTGTGTTTGGCAGTTCCTTACGTGGTTGCTTCCGCATGACTCTTCAGATTGTTCACTCTTTTTTGGATACCGCGGTATGACAATTTCCTCAAAAGAGCCATGACACCTTCAATTACAACTCGGCAATTTTGTTCCTCCCGTTCAGGGTCATTATGTTTCCAAAAAGTTATACTTGTCTTGTATTTTTATGCTTCTGCGTAGAACACCCCAAACATATCGTGACCTGCTTTGGAGATTTTTTTCGTTTGTGTACTTGATAGATTCGAGCATTAAAGTATTTAACCAGAGGTAGACTCGTCATCCGAGTTAGCTTGCGCGTCTCTCATCTCGACAGACATCGTTATGTCCGCAATTTGGTGAAGAACATCAAAGATGTCTTACTTAGATCCAACAGTTTGTTTTCATAGTTTTCTAGCTTTACAATCTTTGCGAAGTGTCAGGATATAGGATGCACTTATTTTACGAGCATTTGGTTTTTCTTGTTTGAATTTCAATCAGATTCTGCTAGCGGGCTTCATTCTGCTCTCAGCATGGTTGGCGAACGTGCTATTTCGAGAACCAAACTTTGAAGATTATCCAACGTCACTTTTGAGCCTTCTGGTCATGCTCACAACTGCCAACAATCCAAACGTTTGGGCGGAAACATATACCAACAGTCGGATCTCTTTCATCTTCTTCTTTGTGTACATGCTAGTGGGGTTCTTCTTTCTTATGCATCTGCTGTTCGCTCTTATATACAACAACTACAAAGTTCAGGTACTCGCCGTTACATACGCTTGACTCTTCAAAATGCATATATGCGGTGTACGTCAATCATTCGTAGCTCTTCTCATCTGGTGTTATGGTATTCAGTATGGATGAAAGTCTCACGATGCATAATTCTCATATACTTTCATTTGTCAATGCTCCATTCGTCTCATGAGATTTACCTGGTGATTGTCAAGTACGTTTTCAAAACATACTGTCGTCATTTTGCAGTTGGCTGTAGAAGTACACAAGCATGCCACGATACGCCAAAATAATCTCAGAGCGGCATTCGATCTTTTGAATCTGAATCGAGATGGTATAACCGTTCCAACAGCTACCGCTCTTTTCAATGAGATAGGTAGTTACAGGTAGGCTACCAATTTCCAAATGGATCTCTGTACTTTTTCGCATTAACTCCGACGGCTGACTGCCCTTACTCTTATGCCTCGTTTTCAACGTGGAGACTTCAAAAGTAAAGTAATCTGTGGGTGAGTCGTGATTTGCTAGGGTCCCTCGTGTTATTCTTTCTAATCAAAAGTCTGGTGCTTCCTTTGCAGGCACATGAGCGACGTTGATTCAACCGTGCGGAAAGTATTTGCTCGTCGAAATCGGGGTCCTGATGACAAAATTATATTTGGTGACTTTCAAATGCTCTGTGACCAGTTTCTCAGAGAAGTGGATAGAAAAGCCGAAGCCAGGTTCTTGGAAGAGGACAATGAAGTCACAAGGATGAGAATGAGTTGTACTACAATACTTATCGAGAGTAATGTCTACAAATGCTTCTCATGGGCAGTCACGCTGGCCTCTTTGGTGGCCGCCATCCTAGACAGAAGTGTATGGAGTTCACATGATACTTTACCTGTAATTTTGTTCTTGTGAGGAAAAAAGTGGGAGACATTGGATTTTAGAAGTCCGTAGGATCTGGTATTGGTCGGATCATTAGATTCTTTGTTTCAGGACTTTTGTATTATGGTTGAAGAAAGGGCTCCTTTTACCTGGATCGTTCTGAGGACACAGTCTCGTCACTTATACCTTGTGTCTGCAGGTTAGAGGTGTTGGTTTTACAGCTCCACGAGGCATTTCTTTGAGTCTTCTAACAACGTGGGAGTATGCTTTTGGTAATTTGCTAGAACGCTAGCTAATTGGTAAAGTGCTGCTTTTGTAGCATTTAACTACCTGTTCCACTGGGTTTCATTTCTCAGAAGTGAAGTGCTACAGACAAATTTGAAGAGTTTTTTGTATATCGTTTGTCTCATTGTTGGAAATATTGTGCTCATATCATCATAATTTGTTGCAGGTTTGTTCTTCTTCATTGAACTGTCTATGAAGTTACGGGTGCTTGGTTCCAACTATTGGGATAGCTTGAGAAATTGTTTCGATACACTCCTTACTTTCTCCATAGTGGGCGTGGAGTTACTTTCCAATTGGCATCCGGAGGTCGTCGAATGGTACGTTTTCAGTCATTGGTGATTTAATGTTTGTGGTTGTTTGTCCGGGTTCCCATATGGTTGGTCACCATTTAAAATTACTCAGAGACGAGCTTTTGGGATGGCTTCTAAAACAGCTCATAACTACATGCTCATGGACAAAAGTAAATCAGACTATTTTTGGCAGAAACAATGCATGTTTTAATCAATGAGCTTGTAATTATCAGCTATTTTAGCGGTTTCAGGTACTGAAATGATGCAAGTTTACATGGGACGTCGCATGACGTCACGAAATAGAGTCCTGATACTGCGCTCGGGTTTTTACAGGATTTCATTGCTGATAATCATACGCTCACTTAGATTAGTCAGCTTACTGAACCACTTCACCAGATGGCGTCTCATGTTCTGTCTCCTGATCCGGATGGTTCCTGCCACAGCACCAATACTTGGGATCCAATATTGTGTGTGCTCTCTGTTTGCTATTCTTGGTGTTCAGCTCTTTGGGGGACAAGTCTATGTTGGAAACCCAATGCTAGCAGGGACAGAATATGCCGAATCGGGTCTTTGGGTGTACAACTATAACGACTATGGATCAGCAATGGTGTCATCATTCAATCTCTGTGTTGTCAACAATTGGTATGTCATTATGGACGGAATAGTAGCAGCCTCAGGGACGTCGTGGGCTCGAGCTTACTTCATCACTTTCTGGGCTATTTCAGTAACTTTCACTCTGAACGTGGTGGTGGCATTCTTTGTTGGCGCCTTCACAACACAGCTGGAAAAGGCGGAGAATGATCGATCTATGGTGGTGCCGCAAAATTCCAAGTATTCAGTACTTACCAGGAAAAAGGTAGGGTTCTCCTTATTCATGGGTTACAGCAGAACGTTCTCAAAATACGATCTCTACGAAGAGATTGTGAAAAGGTGAGATTCTCATACAGGAATCCTTTTCCAGAAGGGCCTAATCTTGGTTGACACTTCAGCGCAGGCACCAGATGGCTTTGAATCTTGTACACTATTGTTTTGCATGAACTGCTTCTCGACATACACTAGTCCGAGATGATGCTCACGAAGATCTCTTTATACATTATATTTAGAGTGACCTGGCATCTTGTAGTTTCGTGGTTGCTTATGAGGTTTATATTACACATCATACACTAACAAACAGTGGCGCTCTATTGTTGGAGGCGTTCCCCTCCTAGTTCCCCTCCTAGCCCCAAGGTAAGAATGTTGTTAACAGTAACCAAAACATCCGGCCAGCGGATAGATTCTTGTAAAACAGAAAAGTGACGGAGATCGTTGTAGATTTGAAGCGGGGCTGAAAACAACCTCGCAGAGGTCGAAATGATTCCTCAGTCTATCCCCCAAGACTTCTGGGCTGTAAATATGTACGACTGTTCATCCTAGAAAATGACGCAAGTTCTTGTAGATTACCGTTTGCATTCCTCGTTCATATATCTAATACACAATTTCAATACACATTCAAGACCCACCGTAGGCCTAAGACTCGAGCTAAAACTACCTTGTAGTTTTAGTTCGAGTCTTTTAAGTGTCAAATATGAAAGCTGTGAAAGGGTTCGACAAAATTAATGTCATGCATCAAACAGGTCACATGGTTACTACCATGTGAACTGAAGTGAGTCTGATAAAGCAAATTAAAACGTGAAATGCTTTTAGGAAAACCACTACACTTGTTCCTACTCACAACGAGTTACAACTGCGGTGTACTTGACTCGGAAAAGAAATGACTGTTAATGTACATAAGAGTTGCAAATAAAGCTTTGTACATTATTTGCATTTTCATCGTAGGCACTGATACTTTGAAACAAAAGCAGAAGGTTTGTTCTTCATTTAATTTCAATATAAGCATGAAATTCGAGGACGCTATAACAAACAAAACGTCCAGAGAAGTAAACCGGCCACGTAGGCAAGCAAACATATAATCAATATACTGATCGACTATGATATTAAATCCCTCCAATTAATTACACCCAAGATGAATATCAAGAACTGCATGTGAAAGTTTACCTTCATACAGCTCCATTTCATTCTCAAAACTCCCTTGCACGCTTTTGGACCAAGAAGTGGCCAAGATGGCTAATGAACTCTCATGAAGCCGCAAGCGAAGAGTCGACAAAAGGACCACGGCGGCTACGCCAAGGAATATTACAAAATCTACACTCGTTTCAGATCGATCCTATAACCAAGTATGCATGCATGGTTATAGCATGATTTTCTCAGGTATGAAGTCTATCAAATGAAATGTGATGAGTCTTCAATAAAACAAACACAACAATAAACATATGGTAATTTTCTATACTAGTTTACAAGACTATATTTCAAATATGACGAATTGGATTATTGTTAAGATTTGGGTTGATGATATGTTTTTAAAACTCAAAATTAGATCCAAACACATTTTTTAATGATCAATGAACTATTTTGTTGTATACACTTTAATGTTAAATGATTATTCACATTCTAAATCATGAATCATCAAAAATAATAGGCTTGAAAAACCTATGGATTTTTACTACATATATATAAGTATATATAAATTATGTTGATTTATTTATAATTATTTTAAATATGAATTTTTTTTTAAATATTATATTTGCATTAAATTTTCAACATATCGATCTAAATATTCAACATATTGAAATTTTACAATGAACCATAATATTTGCTCATAGAATATCAATATTACGATGATATATTTATGTTGTTTGATGTTGCTCTATGCATAAATAAGTTCCAAAGTCCCAACTAGGTGTTAAAAATGAAACAACCATAAACTTCACCATAGATAAACAACAAAACCACAAAGATTGAAATTGAATAATGGCTTAAGTTGTTACCTTTCACGACAGTTGAGACTCATCAAATTTTGAACATTGATTTTGCTTGTTGTTGCTAACTAATGAATTGCATCAAGAGACTTGACAAGTTGCAAAAAATATTTCATTGTGCAAATTATCGTGAAGAATTTGATTGAATTTTTGATGAATTATCCAATTTTTTGTTGTCTTGCAACCCAAATCATTATCCAATCATAGTTAGATAATCAAATTATCTAACTATGATTTGAGCAGAATAGTTGATTGAATACTTCACAAGGTGAGATTGATATGTACAATCATACTCACACTGCAACTATGTACCAAAAAACTTATATAAATGAGCGTTTGGTTTATTTAAGGGCATCCAAATTTGAATTATACAAAAAGTAATTCAAGGAGTTTGAGTATGAAAATTGGCTTGAATGAACCATCTAATTTCCCTTTTCATTAACCATGTCTTATTAAAATAATTTTCTTAGATATAATTCATTTTTGAGAGGTGTTTGTAGCAATGTTTGGACACAATTTCATCACTCAAGTCAAAGATTTACTGATGCTTGTGGTGTGGTCTGTAGTAGAGTACAGAGAGGAAAAATGAGTGGATAGTGATGTTGTACATCCTTATCTAATGGATATCAACCTAAATCAAATCCCTCAATTCTTCCAACTGTGACATTTCATGACTCACGGATTTATCCTCTTCGAGGTTCACATGAGGAGAGCGCATCATGATGCATGGCACAATCCAAAATGATTAGAGGTCGAGGTGTATTGTTTGATAACTCTTGGAACCCGGAACTTGGGAACGCTGAAGATATTTAGTGGATATCACCACGTTCCATGAAGGCTATCATTCAATGTCCGAAGTAAGGGTTGTGAAACTTCTCTCTCTATGTTGTTTCAACATCAGCATTGCAGACATGACATGTCGCGACTATTACAACACACGACAAAAGACGGAATATATGGATCGCCTTGAGATCTTTGATTATGTCCATAGTCAAATGGATGATCTAATCTAATGAGCAACCGTGACGATAACAACTCAACAAGGCGAGACAAGAGCATCTATATCTATGTTGAGTTATTATTGTCGTCAGATATCAACTTGTTCAAGCTTTGGCTATACTTCAAAAGGTCTTCTCAACCTCCTTAGATCCCACCGTCTGTGCCTTACACCGTTATGTTAGTGATCATATCCATTCCACCATGAACCTTTAGTTTTGGCAGGTCTACCACTGGTGTCTACTTTCCTCTTTAAGAGTCTTTGACCGTTCTTGTCTTGCACTGTTGTACTCATATGTACTTTTTCCGTATCCTTTTTATATACCTGTGGCCTCTCGCAATCGTTTCTTCAAATTGAAATATCATGCTATTTACATTGATGGATATGCACCTTGCAAACAACAAATATTAAGCAAGCACCCAATGTAAAAAGCCATCGACTAAATGTGAGTGTACATTTGAGGTGATATAAATTCGCCTCACTTGCATAGCAACATAGCACAACACGCTGGGAGCACTTTATTATTTCCAGGAAATCCATTGTATACATCTCGAGAACAAAATTGCATTCAACAGTATTGACCTTCCGGACGAAGAATATCTTGTTCTAAACGTCAGTACTGCAGACACGCGCCACCATCAACGGTGTGGATTCAAGGGGTGTCAAAATTAGTTTGTAATTCATGAATCGTACATATACAAGATCAGTAGGATCGACTATTCAATAAGTGGCTGTGGGACAGACCAGTCATACGAATGAGCTGTTCTACTCTCATCCTCCTACAAAGATTACCTCGCATCAAGAATTATAAATAACTATAATCTTGAGCAAGACCTTCGTCAGTAATTTACAGCATTCTCATCTCGAGAAGACAGTCCTCTACACTAGTCAAACATTAGCATGCTACGAATACATAGACGTCCGTTTCAGATGTTCTGAAGTATCTTTGTGAGCCTCTTTAATTGTCAGGTCGAAGCATTAGGGAAAACGAAATAGGGATAGAAGAACTCTAAGGTCGATGTGAACCGTAATCAATTTGCCAAGGCAGAGTAAGATAGGGACTGATAAGTTGGTCTGGAGAGTCAGGTTGGGTCCTGACTGCGTATGAACATCTTGAGGGCCAGGGTTGAAAGATCCTGAATTATCTGAAGAAGTAGAGGGCCACAGGACACAAGCCGTTGTATTCTAATTGTGTACAAGAGCCGCTAAATTGGCAGGATGTGACTCTGATCTAAGATTCGATCGACTGTAACATTTCAAACTGAGAGAACCAGAATGGTGAGGCCACACGAAAGGTACAGAATGACAGACGACGATAGCTTGCAAACAGACTGTAGGGTGCAAGAGTCTATTTGAGAATTGGTTTTATGTGCTACTCCTTCACTCTGCAGCGAATACTCCTGTGTGGACAACGCTCTTCTACTGGGCATACACTGAGCCAAAAGGTGCAACAATGCGGATAGAATCATAGAGAAAAGGGCCAATATGACCGCTGTGATTTCTCGTCTTTCCATGCTCTGAATCTGCCATCTGCAAATGATAAAGGGGCAAAAATCAGTCCATGATAATTCGGCTTAGAGAGAAACAGATTTGCAAAGACTGGACATATAACGTGAGGGCATTAAGTAGGTGCATCGTCCTGGATCCACCCTGTTGACAATTGTCTTGCATAAAGTGACGTGGTAAGTAAGCAGAACTAAATACCTCATAAACTCCATGTTCTCCGAGAAGTTGCTGGCAACCATGGCAAACTGATACTCCATGAAGGTTTTCTCTCCCTTCCGCTTGCTCTCCTGAATAAACGGACAGTGCATAAGAAGATCCACTGGTTTCAATAGAACATCCATTAGAAAACGAAAAACTGCATACATCAGGTCGTGACCTAAAACTGTGTTAAAATGACAACGAAGTAAACAACTACTCAATATCACGCACAGGCCTTACTAGGCAGGTCATAGTTGATTACCATATCCGCGAGGCGCATCGCCAATAACGCCGACGTTGCAGTCTCATTTCGTAAGCGTTCCGACAGCACAGCAAGATCCTTGTCAAGTTCGCTAAGCATTGCTTTGTACTTGACATTCATATCCTCCAGGTAGTTATCGAACAGGGATTGGTTTAACTCTAAAGCTTTCACTTTCTGCATGAGAATTTTGAGAACAGAATCTCCCGGAGGCTTTCCTCCCGGTAAGTGATGTACTTCTGGGGTCGAGTCTCCAGCTCTTGAATCTTCGTCCCTTGTAGCGTCGTCCACTTTCTTCTCCTTTTTCATCACTGCTGAGTCTGAAGAACTAGCTGCCTCGGCAGGAGCCTGAGCACTCACGAAATCCGCGACAGCTGCATCCAAAGTAGCGGAGGAACTGTGCTGTACCTCTGGAGTCTCTTCATGGTTAACGGGAGGACCAGTCGTATGTGATCTGGCACCACTCTCCCCTTCTTCAGATGCTATCCAATCATCCAAGAGGTTTTTGATCACGTCAACTCCGAAAACTTCGAGTGTACTGAGGGTACAGAAGAACTCTGAACCCCAGTGACTAAGCATTTTCAGTATTAGATAACGAACTAACTTAGGATCTTCG
This sequence comes from Marchantia paleacea, assembly GCA_014180765.2. Taxonomy (NCBI): domain Eukaryota; kingdom Viridiplantae; phylum Streptophyta; class Marchantiopsida; order Marchantiales; family Marchantiaceae; genus Marchantia; species Marchantia paleacea. The sequence goes on from MUAA02000005.1 coordinate 610,531, forward strand.
ATGGTGAACTTCTGCCTATGCCTAACATTCTCCGCTTGATACCTTCCCAAAAGAATCCACTCTTTTGTCGGATAGGTTGGACTTCCGTACACTTCGAAGTCCTTCAGATTAGCGGAATGAAATTCAAAATTAGCTACTACAACAGTGTCTACAAATGTCTCTTCGGAAAGTTCTAGCACCACATACTTGTCTTCGGCACTACAAGGATTCCGAAGGTACTTGTCCTTATCCGAGTTGATAATATGACCTGCCCCTTTAGCCTCCTTGTTGGAGCTCAGTACCTTCGCCCCATGCGAATTAGCTGCATAATTGTAACTCTCATCACTATGGCGCATTTTGTGATTATGAACGCTAGTGAGATTTACATCGTTGCCGAGTTTCTGCTTCTCGAGGATCGACCTTTTATACTCATCCAGACTCATCACTGATCCCACGCGCCTCAATTTTACAGGCTCCAACTGGTTCTCAATCTCCACGTCCCCGGATCTAGGAGGTTTCACAAATGATAACCATTCTTCGTCTAAGTTCATCATCACTTCAAGCTCTTCTGCAAGAACATCTTCTGAGGTTTCCCGATTGCCTCCAATATCCACCTGCGGATTTGACGAAACACTCGTTCCCTCAAGCTTGCTTGCATCACTAAAACTATCCATGAACATGTCAATCGAGGGTAACACAGAATCCCTAGCCGTATCAGTTTCCACGTCATGATGGACGTCAAGATCTGACGGAAGTTGAACTTCATGTGTCACATCGGATATTCGGCTTTCATCATCTCGGAATTTATCGGAGGATGATACCATGGCTGTTCCATCATGTGCAGTCAAAAGATCACCTTCTTGAAGATTTCCTCCAACCAGTAGTGCCTCAGAGCTATGACTTGCAGGAGAAGCGAGAGTGTTCGCGGCTTCTGCCTGCCCCGATGCTTGACTCCTTGATGCAAAATCGGCTTTAAAGTTCACCTCACCATCCATAGAGGTCTCAGTGATACCCAATCGTTGCTGGGCAGGCAGCATACCGGAAGAGTGAAAAAAAGAGTTCCCCAGTGATCGTTCAAACTGACAAGTTTTGGAGTCGAGTCTTCTCTTGAAGCACTGCGTAAAAGAACTGCAAGCTATCTCCCACAGATCCAACCCAGTCGCAGTACTTCTCCTGCAAAGAAGGTAATACTCTCCTGGATTAAGTTCCCCAAACGGCTCTCCATAGTGAGATTCGAATATCTGACAGTGTTCCTGAGCTAAAAAATCGTTTGTACACGGCAAGATCTCATACGTCAGAACACAATTCACACCTGTGGACTGCACTGGGTCAACCAAAATGGGACAATGAATCCCTCCTGGATTATCAGCTAAGAAAACTTTTGGACTCTCCTCAGTGCCACCACTTCTATGTAAAAGTCCTGCTCCGTATTCAGAATACTGCAGTGCATCGAGTGGACTCCCGGAGATAGGCAAGAAGACCTGGACACTATCCACTTCGTCAACCACATCCCTCGTCTTGCCATGTGTGGCAGCTGGAAAGGAGCTCAATAGTGGACTCGCTTCTAGCCTGTTATCTTTCAAAGACTCCTCATGCTGCGCAACTGAAGAGCTCTCTACGAGATTTCCTTTTGCTCGACCACTAATCAAATTCTCATTATCCTCATTCCACTCTTGAGAGTTCTCGTGTGCGCCAAGAGCAGCTTCCTCTGAGACTGCACAATCCGGAAACGGGAACGATTTTCATGAATAACAAGGTGAGCCAGGAAAATGGCAATTTCCTTAATTTGAACCTTTCTATCTCTTTGAAACAAAAAAGTTATCATCAAGATCCTCCATAAACTGAGAAATGCACACCTCTTTCTCCGGCTTCATGTACATGACTGAACGTGGATGAAAGGAGCAGAAGAAGGATCAGCGTCCAGGAAGGGACCGGAAGCGAGCACGGCAGACCATGGATGCACCTGCCCCTGGACACTGTCGAAACCCTTCTAGTGACCCTTCTCATGTGAGTCCCGACCTCGATCTTCTTCATTCCAACCTACTGAAACCCAATGTGCTCTCCAAGAGAAACATCTAAACTCCTCTCCAGCGCGAAATTTTATTACCCATGTCTGAATCAAAGCAGACAAGAGCTTTTAGTGTTTTGCGAAGATACGCAAGGACGATCCTTACAACCTACAAGGGCACTAATCTTCCGATTGGGGTCCTGATCAGTACTAAGTATAGACTCAAGAAATATCATATTGCTGACAATATAGAAGCTAATGATGTCATAGCAAATTCTTGAATGCTTTGCTTGCTTTCTCAGGCTTCGCAAAAATCCTCCCCAAGATCAAGGACTCCCCTAACGCATGTCGATCACACGAGAGTTTCACCCGACTACGCGCAGCGTACCTCGCTCATACACTGTGATACAGCCACACCTTCAACATCTTCTTTATTGAACATATGAGAGGATCCATCAAGAAGTCAGCCATGGGCTTTCTCAAGACAAGAAAAAATGACATAATGGAGGCCCTACACCTGCCTCGACATCCCGCAGGCGTAAATTTTACTCTACATTTAGAATTAGCCATACCATGTGAACTGCCTCGTACCTCGCACTTATTCACTTCCCAGTCAACTAATTGGTACTGAAATCACTCAAGAATCGACGAAATCCTGCAACGCGTCTCCAAATCCTTACCTGTGGTTATCTTCTTCCAAGTCGAACGACCGGTCTATATGAGGTCTTCCAGAAGACAGAATATCGATCATGGAAACTCCAATGATGATGATCAAAGCACTGAAAAAGACCGCAATCTACGCTATCACAGTTGTCCAATTCCTCAACATTTGGCCTTCTTTGTGCTCTTTCCTGGAAGCCAAACAACACCGCTTCCCGCTCGCCCTTCTCGGGATCTTGCTCTTCAATTGAGGCCCCCCCCAATTTGCACTTTAAACCTCCGTGCTCTTGAGGATGGAAAGCGCCACAAATAATCCGAATGCTGTCCAACTTACACGTGCCCTATTATACGATTCAATTCCACGGCGTCTCAGGCTGCCCGATTTCCCCCCGATTCTTCCACGGCCTCCAGTTCCCATCCGACAGAGTTCTGCAATCGACAACTTTGGAATCTTCTTTGGGTACCACTCAGCTGTACAGTCATCACAGACAGGACTCTGAAGTTTGAACTAATGCCAGGGTTTACCGGCACTTTACCGGCACCCTGCATGTGTATCCTAATGTATGACATGTTGGTATGGTTTTGCCATGGTACTCCCATGCGTCCCGTATTCTCTCTCTTTAATGCATGAGAGTATCGTTCCGACTCTTCCGACGTGTTTTGAAACTATAGAAAACTGGCAGATTTCAGTCTTCCCCACCGGTCTGCTGTAGCACATTTGTCAGAAGAACTTGGGGTTCCTAGACGTGGCAGATAGCAGGCTGCAGGAGATCAATCACTTGCCCTCCTATACCCGTTGCTGCCAGCTAGCGGTTGACCGGTTGAGGGAAAGGAAGCACGGCCGGTAAGAATGGTCAGAGGAAGAGACATCGTTGGCTAAAAAAGGCCAGCTCCAAGAAGCGATTCGGGTTGAGATGGTAGATAATTGGATTGCATATGCAGATAATGCAAGGAGTGGTAGGCCTTACCTACGACTACTTAAAATGAATCAATGACGTTTGGGCAACCCATGTTGTTGAAAGTTAGCGGCTCTGACGAGGAAGAAAGCTTCTTCCAGATGTCACAGTCCTTGCTCGACAGCTACGCCTCTCATGTAAAGAAGTTACACCCGTCTATCTTCTGTATTGTAGTTAGCTGGAAAGGACACTTCGTATTATATAGAGATAAGACAAACGTGTATTGTCGTAGGAATATAAAGAAATGAAATCAAAGAAATAACTTCAAAAGAATTAATGTAAGAAATGGATGTACAAAAATTACCTGTGGTGGGCAAACATTAAGAACCTTTTTTCTTTGCGGTATGCAATGAAAAAAGGGTTTACACCATGCACTAAATATATTTTTCATTTGACTGTAGATAGTTTGTAATTTGAATTGACTTCCATTGTACTTTTTACTATTTGATGGTTACTGGTGTTGGTTCGAGGATTTGTGGACTCCGAGGATTTTGATTCAATTGGGATTATCAGCTCTTCGTAGTTAAGTTGATTGGCTTAAAGTAAGTTGGTTGTGGAGATATAATATCAAAGATTTAGCATGATTACTTTGTTTACTAATATAACTGGCAACGTATCCTGGATGAAAAATTAGAAATGAAACTTGATTATTCAGTATTTGAACTCATGTTTATTTGATATGATTATGATGATCTTGATTTGGCAATCTGCAATAGTGTAATGTTGATCTAAATATGCGGTGATTTATAATCATGAGATGCTATGTAGATTCTGCCTTCTATGTGATGGGTAGAACAATGTAGTGACGCATAAACGTATAACATATTTTTCTCCAAAGAATTCTAGAGTTCATTTGAGTTGTTAAAGGAAAAATAACTTTCTCATTTAGTTTATTTTTATTCATTTATTGGTCACTCTAGCCCCTTAAGGGGACAGGATGTACAACATGAACATGGAGTGGTATCATGATTGGAGGAACCGATGACTTACTTTACGATAGAGGTGAGCATATGTTATGTCCCCTTGACCTCGCACCGAAGACAAAGTATAATAACAAAATGGATGGGAAGACCCCATCAAATCGTACAAGGATGGAACCAAACCGGTAACATGGGGCTAAGCCCCAATGTTATGTAGATGTAGTTGATGTCTGTTGTCAACTTTGTACCCTTGAAATCACCAACCCTGCTTCAAGACTTCGTTCAACGAAGTTACTAGCCCTGAATGCGCAGCATCATCTACGGCATCTATGAAGATGACAAAACATTGTCTCATGTTTGAAGGTCACACTTTCAATGTTTACTACAACTGGGAGAAGGAAGATACACAAGTCTTTTTTTATGTATTCACCCTAAAATTGTACGAATAATCATTGGTAAAGACTCTATTTGAACTTGACTGTATGAACCTGAAATATTCAAATAGCTACCATGTGGCTTTCACATCTCTTTCTTTCTGCTCTCTTCCGGTGCAGTCTAAGAGCTTTACTCTCACTTAGCTGTAGTAAGGCGCGCGTAAGGTAGCAAAAAGGATGCCTCTCACGGAGCTTTACTCTCACTTAGCTGCCATTACCAAAACAGATTCTCATGTTGTGGCCACAGAGTCGAGTTTAGAATTTCCTTTATCGGTGACCTCCAGGCTGAAACATCTAAATCAGTCACATTCACACACTTTTCCACTCGCTACAGTCAATTCTTAAGCACTTTGTACTTAAGAATCGTTTGATCCGGGACCTTGTAAATTAATTGCTGCAAGGTTAGGTGTTGAACAAGGAGGATGGAAATTCTGGGCGATGGTTGGTGGTCATACGTATATTCTTTACGGGACTGGTAACGTTCAGATTTGCCAGTCTTCATTGTATACAATTTGTACATGTGGAGTATGTTTTGAAAGGGGTCCGGGATCGATAAGCTCGTTGCAGAAGAAATGTTCAGACCATTTATCGTCGTCAACGCCACTACGTCGGCCATGGTGGCATTGAAAAGCTTCGTATAAAGCCGAAGATGATGCAAAAAATAGCAAAGCTCAGAATGTTCAGACTCATTGAAAGATCTAGAGATGAGGAGTTGTGGAACTCACCTGCGGCGGGCATGTTAAGCCCTGCGAACTTGATGTGGACATGACATTCATGCAACTGGTCTGATCTCCAACTCAGTGGCAAGCCATGGATGAGAACATACTTCCTCCATCGTCAACGTGCGCTGTCCAACTGCTGGTCCAAAAGGGGGCGGGCCAATCTTTAAAAGCAAATCAAAAGCAGCCGTGTCAAATTGTCTGCTTTTGGGGGACGGCCAAGGGGACGGGATCAGCTCCATGCGGTCACGACCCAACCAGCGCAAGCAGAATCTTACCCACGGCTCGGACATCTACTTCAGCACTGGCGTGAGAAGCCATGATTTCCATTGACTGAACATGCGGCCAACGAAGACGATATGTTGGCAGTGCAAGTTCACATGCACCATACCACACCGAACATATGCATGAAGTGAACCGTCTCCGCAATCTGCTTGAAGATCAAGCGCGCACTGTCGTTTCATGTATTGCTTCTCATTGGCATATTAATATCTTTAATAATAAAAATAATAACATAACATGATAATTATTTGACAAGCAAATATATTGTCATGTCAACTTATTTTTAATTATAATTTCTTATTTTTTTCCAATATCACATCCTTCATAAAGCATCATCAAAATATTTACTTTGAATCGCTAACAAAAAAAAGATTGCTTTCAAATTTTATGGCTTACTCTCATTCATCTTTATTTTTTATGATTTTTGGAAAGCTCAATATGTATATAGGAAAGGATTATAAACCATATCTCATTAGTTAAAATAATTTCCATCTTCTCCAATCAATTATTACTTCACAAGAAACCCTCTTCACAACTCCTCATGCATAAAGCTCATAGGGAATACAAATATCATTTTAAAAAGGTCAATAATCTTCATTTCAAGACACTTCAAAACCAATGTTTCAGAGTTGATTCTCAATATCTTTATTTATAATTGTTAAATTTTTAATCTAATAACTATATATATTATCAAGTAATTCATTCTTATCAAATTCTATCAAAGTAGAGAGTATAATTCTTTGAGATATTATTTACATGAGAATATATCATTGGTTTATTTGGATCTTCTAGAGACTTAACTATTATTCCCATTTGAATTTGGTATACTATATAAATTTTGCACCTAGATTTTATGATGTTAACACTAAAAAAAAATCAATTTAATGAATTTCAAATAAAATCAAGATAGTCATGTAAGGGATATCACTACCTATGTTCTGAGCTCTAAGATAACTTTCGCTCATGTTTAACTCCAATGATTTTTTGGATGCTCATTATAAATCTAGAATGACATGTTTTAATCTTATGACCATGATTGAATGCACATTCTTGCAGAAACTCTCAAATTTATAAATAATTAAATAAAATTATTTATGTTAATTTTTTATTTTCAATTACTAATAAATAATACTTACCAGTGAAATTATTATTAAAATCTAAAATTTTATGTTTCAGCAAAAATGGATGTCATTGATCTTGTTTATTTTTCATGTGTCGTGGGTTGTATTTTCCAGTGCCAACTATAAGTAAACCATTAACATGCACTATGGATTTGAATTGTTTGGACTATCAAGGTGCAAAATTGTAACCTTTGAGTACACTTATTTGAACTTTCAAAATGTTCGTTGGACTTTCCATGTGAGCATTTGACTGTCAGAATCGGGAATATGAACCCTCACATTCATTCTTGTGTAACAACGATAGAAACATATCCTTAAAAATTTTACTAAAAACTTACAATGCCGCATTCGACAAACGTCTCTTTACATTATTGGTTGACTTCAAGGGTCTTGAGTGACATATGCATATGACTCTTCTGGTGGGTTCCCATCTCGTATTATTCATTTGTTGCATTGTCAACCGATATGGATGTAATGGTGACTGAGCATGAATTTCCAAGACAACCTTTCGTGTAAAAGATTGTTCGGAAGGATTTTGCAAATACATCCAGTTGCAACCGCCCGATGTGTAACAGATTCGTGTCTCGTTTTCTAGGATTAAGTTAAATGTAGCGCGAATACAATTTTTCTTAGAAATAGGTAGTACGTATCTCGTGCTCGTTTTCTACGATTAAGTTAAATGTAGCGCGAATACAATTTTTCTTAGAAATAGGTAGTACGTATCTCGTGCTCGTTTTCTAGGATTAAGTTAAATGTAACGCGAATACAATTTTTCTTAGAAATAGGTAGTACGTATCTGGTGCTCAGCTGTCCTTCGTTTCATGGATAGCACCATCACCGGTGCTCCAAGACCATCCATGAACGTAAACCTGGTTGAATTCTGCGAGCAAAATCGTCTCAACGTCACACGGTTGTCATGTTGCAGTTTCTCCGGAAATCGGCTATTCATAGGACGAGAGAAATTCATTACGAGACACTTGAGTGAAATGAATAGCTGTCAAGCTATTTAGGAGGATCACATACTGAGTTTGATTTGTGGAGAAAACGTTCGGTGTTATAATTTAAAGAGGAATCGAATGTTGCGCGGATAAAATCTGTCTTGGTCAAACTTATCTTTTGAGACTGGAGCATTGTCACATCATTATAGAAACCGATGTAAGACTGAGTACTCAATGCCTCTTCCACACTCAAATCAGTCAGATGTGAGCATGAGCAGCTAGAAATATAAACCCACCATCTTCCTCGTGAAAAAGTACATTACATTCAAGGTACCAACCAGTACACAACTACAGGGTGCAGGGTTATCTGCAATCCTAATTCTCTTCAGACTAATGTCAGCAGGAAATTTGGCTAACCTCCCACTTACTCCTAGAAGATTGCTCGTCAAGATGTCGAATCTTTTTACTTGTCTAGTATTTGGAGCTCAGCTCATTATTTTGTTTCCCTTTGTCGATGCTTATGGGCAATACCTCTATGCAAATGAGTGGCTGGCGGATGGGAATAGTATCAGATATTTCCCGGTCGGATACAATCGATACGATCTCACCATGCAGAGCAACTGTGACTTTCTTTACTCGAACCCTTTGGGCGTAACACTCTGGAGGAGTCACACGGATGGAAAGGGCACAGCATCGGAGTGTTACGTAATTATGCAGGAAGATTGTAACCTTGTCATGTATCCTGATAAGAATTCAGGTCCTGGTTACGGCCTCCCTGCATTGTGGTCTACCGGAACGTACGGTCAAGGAGAAGGCTGCTACCTTTGGCTTGGTTTATATGATGGTATAATAATGGGAGCTGTTTTCGACCGTTATAGCAATATACTGTGGAGTACAAACTCTGAGTAATTGTCAGGCTCAATGTTCGAGCTCTACCACGAGGAAGAGAAACCGAATTTACTTCGATTGAGCTAGAGACTGTTGCTGGTAAATGTGAACTGGCCGGCAATTTACACAAAGATATATTGGATATATATGGTGGTTGGAAGGGATGGAAGGTTTTGAATTGACCTCACCTGAGCTACCTGTTGACTGTCGTAATTTTACATCGATGAGGAGTAGCTGCAAACGAGTACAGGGAAAGAATATTGAGTGTCATAGGGACAATCTTTATACTCCGTTAAGGAAACCTCTAGAGTGATCTGGCCGTTTGCTGCGTTCAATTTGCACAATAGCTGCCCTTCTTTGGTCTATAAATCTGTATGATTTATTTTCTGCAACGAACGGTGGGGAGATTTGCCTTTGCAAAGCTACGAGTTCAATCCCGCCTGAGGTAGATGTCCATTACAACTTGAAATACTTCGGCTGGTTCCAAATTGAGTGTTTCTGAATATGTTGTATTTGAACTGTATTGCTCAATATGATCTAAAGTTCTTTTTACTCTGATTGATCACTAGGACGTGAATATCTTCCTTCAAATGTTAGCGTCCACTTTAGGGCGTCATCATGACCTGTTGATTTTCAGCAGTATCAGCGTTTCGAGTTCCGGTAACTAATCTGAGTCACCTTGTTGATGAATGCATAAAGAAAGACAAATTTAAAGCTGACACTATGAGAATATATCGAATTATAGATCGGACAAAGGAGGTTCTTGGAGGATCTGAAAATCCTTTAAGTCTATGCGCAATAACCCCATAACGCCATTGGTGTGTTCCATGACTTGGGAGCGTCTAGTTCGTTGATGTGATTTTAGATGTTTAACGTAGTTTACAGTTACAAAGTTGACTGTTGTGTGGTCAAGATGACCTTGGTGATATATCAACTCAATTTTTGGCTTATTCACTATGATCATAAACCAAGTACAATGTGTTAATCATGTTGAGTAAAAGTTGGTAGCTAGTGAACTTAGCTAGTCAACAAAAGTACAAATGTTTTTGAGTTTGTTGATTAAACTTTGAGCTTGTAATCCAATGGTAGTACTTTGAACTTCAATTCAAATGATAGGATTTTGAATTTGAATATATTCTATACACAAGAGGAATAGTATTTGATTAATTGGAGAATTACATATCCATATAAATCTATGATGCAAGATCTAGAGTACATGGAGTTAAGATATGAATTTTCTACTCAGATTCTCTACTTTCAAACTTGGAACTCAATTTCTGAAAAATTGAAAGAGTGTGAGAAAATTCATCACAAGAAAAGAATAACCATCAAGTGATTTTTTGAGAGAGTTAAATGATAGCTTGATTGATTGTGTTGAGTGAAGTTGCTAAGCTTGGATAACACAGAGCTTATCCAAGCTTAGCAAGAAGAGCTGTAGCTAAATTCAGGTTGTATGTTCAAGAGAAAAAAGATAGCTCTCACAGAAAACCTTAGTGTAAACCAAGAAAAATGAGAAGACTACAATATGAGAAATTTTTTAAAGGGTTGCTTATGTCATTGCTAGATAGAGTCTTAAATTTTGAATAGTGTTAAAGATCATGTTAAAAAAAATTAAGTTTAAAAGCTATGGTTCGGCAGTGTTATTTCTTGATTTTTTTCAACAAAAGAATATAACAACCAATGTTTCAAGGTTAAAAGATATTACATAATAATTATATAATATTTTTTATTTAGTAATTAAATTTGATCTTTCAAATTAAAAATTTAATTACTTTTAAATAATTATAGTTTGAGTGACCATTAAGTCTCATCCATTCTAATTTTACACTCATGCATGCAATAAATGACTGTTTTAATTTTATCTTGAATGAATCTCTATGAAATATCATAGCTTAAACAACAAATAACTCCAAAATGAATACACATAGACAAATCATATATATAATTGCAACCCTTCAAGATGCCAAGCTTTCCAATGAATATGTAGTATATTTACTTCTATAAAATCAAAGCAATAAAATCATACAAGTTCATGAAATTTTAATATTCGAATATTGCATACATATTGATGCAATCCATTATTAACAACAAGTCAATCAAATGTAATTTCAAACATTATATATCTATCATTATGAACATATCATAACAAAACAAAAATAACATTCAAATCCAAACCACCATGTGTTTGAAATTATCAACACCCTTTCTTAATTAATATATACAATATTTTTTGTAGTTATAATTTTTAAATTTTCATCCATTATTTAATATATATTATATCTAAATATATTAATTAAAGAATATATATATATATTAATTATAATTAAAGACTCATATATAATAAATAAAAAATATTTGATTTATGTATATTTTTTACTCATTGATATATACACTAATAATGACATTGACTTTTATTCATTTGTAAATTTATTTATGATAGAATAATTATAAGGGTGAAAAATTTCAATATAAAATTCAATTTATTTTGTTAGATTTTTTTTTGCTAATTGATTATATCAATATTTCAACTTGTGTAACTTCTTACAAAACTTGTGTAACCTCAAAGTTGTTGAGATGAAGCAGTTAACTATGCAACATATATACAACCTTTCATCTCATAGCACTAAGACCATGCAAACTCTATTTGAGTTGAGGTTTAAGAGACATGATGATTACTTAAGAATATGAGGTTTGGTGGTCCAACTTATGTTCATATAGAGCTAGCCCAAATCCAAGAAATGCATCTTCTTGGACTATGGTATAGGAGAGAAGGGCTACAAGGTATGGAATACTATTGATGGTAAGACACATGTGAGTAGAAATGTTGTCTTTAATGATGAATGGTTGTCAAGGCATCAAGATGATTTGGAGGTGGAAGATTCTACTATGGTGGAGTTTGAGGATGCTTTTGCGGGTCTCTATGGTAAAGATGTAGTTCTTTAACCTCAATTGCGGGGCTCTACACGTGAGAACATTAGTCCACCTCCAAAAAGATTTGGTTTTGTAGATCCTTATGTTTATTTGGTTGAGGATGATGATGATTTTGGTGTGGATCTATTCATAGCGGATGGAGATCCATCTAGCTATGCAGAAGCTATGACGTCTCTAGACATGATAAGTTGATTGAGTCAATGCTCAAGGAGTTCTTTGAAAAAGAATCAAACATGAGCTCTAGTGAAGTTGCCCATGAGTGTAGATGGGTGTACAAGAAGAAGTAAGATGATACTTACAAGGCACGTCTTGTGGCTGAGGGGTACACTCAAAGGAAGGGTATGGACTACACTGATATTCTATTTGTAGTTGTCAAGCTTGCCACTATTCGTGCATTACTTGCAATGGTTGTAGTACTTGATTTTGAGTTAGATCAAATGGATGTGAATACCTCCTTCTCGCATGGGTTGCTTGATGTGGAGATTTATATGGCGTAGCTAGAGGGGTTTGTGTTGAAAGATATACAAGACAGGATATGTCTTCTATTGAGATCATTGCAAAGAAGTTTGTGTTGAAAGATACACAAGACCTGATATGTCTTCTATTGAGATCATTGTATGGTCTTAAGGAAGAGTCCCAGGCAGTGGAACAAGAGGTTTGACTCCTTCATGTGGTCAAAGGGGTTCACAGGATTGAACATGACTATTGTATTTATACGAAGGAGGTCGAGAACTTCAAGGTATTGGTTTCAAGATTTTGGCTTTCTATGTTGATGACATGTTGATTACCGCTCATAATAAGTATGACGTTACACATATGAAAGCAATGGTAAGCAAGTAACTATGTGAGCACATGTAACTATGGCTGTCGGAACGGCAATATGTGGAGAAAGCACTTGCCAAGAATGGAATGGAGAAGCAAAACCAGTTAGTATTCCATTGGCTCTTCACTTTAAGCTTTCACAGCTTGATTGCCCTACTGAGAGTGAGATTCAAGCAATAAAGCATGTTCCCTATGACAATGTGATGGGTAGTTTGATGTATGTCATGACATGCACTAGACCAGATATTGCATAAGTAGTTAGTGTTTTGAGTAGGTATATGGCAAACCTTATTGGAAGCAATGAAGTGGATTTTTCACTATTTGAAAGGTACATATGACTACGGGATTATCTTTTATGGAAAGTTCAACTCTAAATTGGAGTTGAGAGGGTATGTAGATTCAGATTATGTTGACAACTTGGATAGTAAGAAGTCTACCATTAGCTATGTGTTCATGCTAGGTGGAGGATGTATTAGCTAGAAGTCTACAATTCAATATTTTGTTAAGTTGTCTACTAGTGAGGCTGAGTACATGGCATCTTGTGATACTATTGGGGCCTAGCCACATGTTACCGGTTTGGTTCCATCCTTGTACGATTTGATGGGGTCTTCCCATCCCTTTTGTTATTATACTTTCTCGGTTTAGATCCGAGATAGGCGTACCTCTTTAAGGCATTGCAGTATTCTATTACATACTACTCCCATGTTATAACTTGTTACAAATTGGATCAACAACATACAAGAGAGAAAAATAAACATGGAAACTCATTAAAATCAAAAACCTCATGGAGAAACCACTGTCTTGAAACAAAAGAGCGAAACAACCTAAGGGTGCTAACGGTTATAAAGGCCATACCTTTGCCTATACGACATATGCCCAAGATGAATGAGACTAATACTAACTAACTGGAATTTTATACAACAAATTGATCAATACATATATGATTTTATACAATATTAATCCATGAAACGGCAAAAAGTCATCGGGCGTGTGCCTTTCACACAATTCTCTCAGCACAACCGCAAAGTTCTTATGGACCAGCACATCATGTACATGCACAATAAAAGGGTGTCTGGGAAGAATTCTCAGGGTAATCAGCAGTTCATTGTATATTCTCAGTGGCTCTCTTACAGCGTCGTCAGGGCTGATCGATGGATCTCCCACCCGGTGAAAAATTTTCATGGCGTGACGGCTGGTACGAGTTGCAGCATCTGTGCACTCGAAGAGTTTAGTCATGAACGCGCCTCTTTGAAGGTTTCCTACAATCTGGTAGTACTCATTAAGCCCAGCATCTTGTGTGAGGACCTTCAGAGGGATTAAGGACCTGTCATTCAAGAGCTCTGTAAGTACAGTCAAATCGTCTCGCAACAAGGAGAACTCCATGGCTAAGTTCTTGACCACAGGAGCTTCGTTTGCTGCTGCAAGCCAGGGATGGTAAATGATCTGGTCCACAGGCAGCAGGTCCTTTCATCCTCGGGTCCAAATGGAGGGGGCCCTATTCTCCTGAGCAAGTCCAGGGCCCTCTCATCAAATCTATCAATTCTAGGGAGGAATGTGCTGACCCGCTTCTCTGATGGCCAACCAGAATATTCAAACGTGGTGGCCGTCCCACTCATCATCGAGAGCAATAGTTCTGCCCAAAAATTTCTCATCCTCCAGAAGTGAGCCAATTTGAGCTCGAGTGAGTTGTTCATGGTTGAACCAATCTCTTAGATTGAAGTATTCATAAAATCTGGTGGCCTGTTCTGGTTTATAAGTAGCAATACCGAAATCTATGATCCTGCATTCCGTGAAGTATAAGCAAAGAGGACGTTGTCTGCAGTCAAGTCATTGTGAGACACCCCATGCTGATGGCAGAAGTGAATCGCCTGAGCCAATTTCTTGAAAACTCTGGCTCCCCTGACATTATCGGCGACCGTGTAGAAATCCTCGAGAGATCTCTTGACGCATTATTCTTGTACGATGTAAACGTTGTTCTTGCTCACGAGCAAGTCTTTAATCTGGGCTATGTTCTTGTGTCTGGGAAGTATTCTGTTCAGAATCAGAATCTCTCTATACATCCTCAGCAACTGAACATCGGCAAGGCCTGGAAGGTTGGACACCTCGTGCGTCTTTGTTTGAATTTTCATTGCCAATATCCTCGTAGGATCATCTACAGGCACAACCTCATAAGTCTGACCGAAACACCCTTCACCCAGAAATCCAGTTTTTATGTAGTATTCCCTTTTATCCGTGCCTTCTTCAAGGATTTTGAGACGGACATGGCAAACGCTCGAATACACTTTTTCTTGTTGATCATATCTACCTTGAGAACTGGGCTCCTCTTCTTCCCGGTGATTTCTCTCTGGTCCTGGTCGCTTTTCTGGTCACAACACAATGTCATTCGCAGGCAAATGCCATGGCTAGCCAAATAAGCAGCCATAGATGGATGCAGGTGGGTCATAAATATACAGAAGCTTTTCAGAATGGTTGAGTGATTTTAATCTAGAGAAGAATTCTAGCGTCATCTGTGGAAGACACCACCATCAGTTATGGCTGATAACGGGTAATTCTTATGGACACCGGTGGACCATTTTGGAAGAATGGAGGTGGGTGCGGTTGTTAATGGCGATGCTTAATGGATGATTGCATTTCGTTGTCCGGAAGAAAACGGGAACGCATGGAATTTAAACACGTGAGATGGCATTTCAATGCTGGTCAGGACTGTAAATGGGTTCCTTTTTTATGCATTGTGTTCAGGTTTTGTTGAGAATTACAAACAAGTCAAGCCTTCACTTTCCAGGCAGTCATTCAACCTCACGACTTAGTCCTTGAGCGACCAGAACTTTTTGTCATGGCTAGTGAATGCGTTACGCCTACAATTTTCCATGGTATTCGAGAGATTTCACTAGGGCGCTTCTGGCTGCCCACTTCTTGTACTACTGGTGTACACGATTCTCTCAGTTTCAAGAATTGGGAGTGGTATTTTGGGCAAAACGACGACTGGGAATTCCAGAATTGACCAGAACATGACTGTGAACGGTTGCCAGCTCCCACGAGAATTCATATTGTACTACCAAATTTTAAGAGTTATGTTGAGATCCTAACTATCTGATTCTCTAATCAGGTAGTTTAGGGTTTAGGGTCTAACAACCTCTGGAACTGCTGCCGTGCTGTGGGATCAAGGGCCGCCATGTCGGAAGTACAGTTTGCATGGTTGGCTAAAATGAAAGATATTGTTCACCTCCACGCGATTTGAATTTTCCGTCTCAATAAATGTCACATTTCTTCGGGACTAATCGAAAACCCTCCAAGAGCTAAAAGAAGCCATTGCCAAAGTAACCACCATACAGAATCCTTTTAGTCATGATCATGAAATACAAATTAATTTATGAGGTAATCAGAGAACTATACAGAGGCCTCTTCATCTCTGCCTCAAAACTCAATCTATCGATCGGACCTGTGATTCTGTCTCCAAACCAAAAGCATGGAGTCATTCTTGGCCCGATGGATCCGAATCGTTGTCAATCTTTCATGATTGCAAACAAATTGGACATGCACAATCTCATTGGATGAGAAATCCGCACCAAAGTAATGCATAAAGTTCTTACTGATTTTTCTGAGGGACGATTGATACAGATGTTCAAATGAAACAGATGAGATATGAAATTTTAAGGCTAAGTGTTCATGTTTTCTTGTACACAAATGGTCAGTCTGCATGGAGAATTATCTGAGTTCTGGACATAAGGAAGATGACGCAAATTAAACACATATGAGGATGGTGTCCTATTTTCTTTTCAATGCTCCTCTTGCATGTATCTGCACTCTGAGGCGTCAGCTTTATTTTCTGAGAAGATCATCATGTTACTTCATCACAGTTCTTGACGGGAAGTCCAATTCATGGAGTCATTTGCAACCTCAATGTAGAGTCCTTACGGAACATGATCATGAATGTCTGGGACTGAAACAAAATACAGATCAGATCGCCACTCTACGATTTAATGCAGACAGTGCTGGTTTTTTTGTTACACCTCTGTTCGGTGAGAGATTTAATGTGCGTCATACATCAAGAATTTGGGCTGCTTGCGGCTACTCAGCTATCCTCGGTTGCTAGATCACCACGGGGTAGCTATTTACTACCTCCTCTCAGTTCTGAGTTGAATATGAATGAATACTAACCTGAACCCTTGGTTGATAATCATGTCCAATGAGATAAAAGCCTTAAAGTTTAGCAGTTTTTAACACTTTACAATTTTTTCTTCCATGCGTAAAATTTTCACTGGAAGATTTAATTTTTATATTATCATCTGATATTCTAATCAACCACAAGGTCGGTTGTCGGCAAGGACTGACCCGTCTCTGGATGTACTTAATCGATATTCCTTCGTTTGGCCCCATCCCCATGGATACGACCAGACTAACCAACAGCTCTCTCGAGTTTCTCAGTTGGGACAAAGTATAATAACAAAAGGGATGGGAAGACCCCGTCAAAGCCTACAAGGATGAACCCAACCGTTAACATGGGGCTAGCCCCAATAGTATTGAGCTGGGAAATATGTACTAGACTACCTAAGATATCAAAACTATCCAGGAATACAAACAACATAGGATATGAAGAATCATCACCACACGTGATTGTTCTCGTATGGATTGCATCAAGAGTGCTATCCGTAGAGCAAGGTAAACACGTTGACTAAAATAGGTTATACAATAAACTAAAGAGAGTGATACCCCATGTCGTCATCTGATTGGAACTATTTACTTTCTACTTATCTGACGTATTCTCTTAGTACAATCTGATTGATAGGCCCATGCTTGGAAAGATTTGAACTCTCAACCCCCAAATCCGTAGTTTGGTGCTCTATCCAATTGAGCTACAAGGACTAGTTGGCTCTAGTATGGTAGGCTCTCGCGCACTCCCTCACAAACATGTCGAAGTCGGTGTCCATAGCTCCATATAACTCCAAAGCTAGAGGAACAAAGAGGTGACATCTCTGCATACCTCTATACTTGGAGACCTCGCTAACACTCCACTCGCAAGCCATCTTGGGGGATGGATGATCAGCCCCTCTGAAACTGTATCTCTAGTAGGATTGGTAACCACCACATCTGCCGCAGTGACCTGGTCATCCCAAACCAAGTACAAGTCTGCCCTAACCCTAGTAGACTGCAAGACATACCAATGCTCTCTCCATGTGAGGTATCCACCCTCTCGCGCCATAGCAAACACCACATCCCTAATGACGTCATGTGTAGCTATCCTCTTCACTCCGAATGGACAACGAGTCATGTGAACAACTACTGCATCTAAAGTGATACTACACTCACATGTGAGTAATGAAGATGTATGAACCAAGCCAAGACGGGACCTCATCGCTGTGAAGAAAATAATTGTGCGAGTCTGAAAGCCATGATGCATGCATGGTGGAGCAAAGATCCACGAGATGCGCCATTTGACCAACCAAGAGCGAAGACTAGCTCTATTAGTAAAAAGGAATGGCCGGATCCAATGTTTCCAATCTGTGCCCATATTGATTGCCCGTCCTATCGTAGACTTGATTGATGAATTTCTTCGTGTCACTGAAAATCGCTGAAACCACACAGTCTTCGGATTCCAAGCGTCTTTAGGGTCGTAAAAGCGTCCAAAGTACAGTACTGTGGGATTGATCAGCTATCGTCAGCAGCCATGTGCTAATGTTTGACATCCATCTCTTACTATTACAGCTCTTTAATTATTGTTATGTGCCTTCCATTAGCAATACTTCGGACTTAGCGCATTTGGCTTGACTCCATTAGCACAATCTGTTCTTTGCACTTTACACGAGATGAGTTAATTATCGAAGCCCATTGTGTACTGCTGAACCCGAACAACGCGGGACTGAATCAATTTAGAGAAGACAAATACATATTTTAGGTTTCGTGTCTAACATATCTTTATCAAATAATTCTTTAATATAGGTGTTTCTACGTAATTTTTTTATGATAAATTTGGAGTTTTTTTGACTAATTTAAGTGAAATGTGAAAGAAATATCTTTATCAAATAATTGTTTAATATAGGTGTTTTTACGTAATTTTTTTATGATAAATTTGGAGTTTTTTTGACTAAGTTAAGTGAAATGTGAAAGAAATGAATTTCTGAAGATCGATCCGTGTTGAAGATTGTTCGATTTTCAGGTACGAATTAGCTGTCTATATCTTTTCTCCTGCTCATCATTTCTTCCCATTATTATTCACACACAACCATGCTCAAGATCAAAACTACTCGCACGCGCTAGTCGCTTTCCAAACCGTATCATGTTGAAGAATGGATCGTTTGCGAAGTCGAGACATTATCCTGAACAGATGAAATTCAATATCTTACAGATGGAAAAAACACAATACCCTCTTGAAAATGTAAGTTTGCTGCCACGTCCTCTGGACCTCAACTTTATTTACCAGTTGAAAGAAACACCTGCTTCACATGAACCTGGCCCCTGAAACTCCAAAACAACATCCTCGGATGTCAGAGTTGTGTTATCGACTTCATCCTCGAGTACATGAAAGAACTGCACAACCTTTAGCACAGAACGTTAATCTGTAGTTCATTGCCAATCACTTCTTTGAAATTACAGCTATTCCAAGATATTTCGCTTACAGTAGCCGCTATTTCCGAGGTGATTATTGATCCACAATGAAGTGAACGTAAAGTCGAGAAAGTTTGAAGTCAATCTAGTATTGAAACCATAAGATTCGAGAAAGCTGGAATCCGACATAGCCTGGACGACATTTCAGTGTGAAACGGAAACAATGGAATCGATTGAAGGCATTTCCAGACCCCTAGTTTGAAAGCACTCAGCTCATGAAACCAAAGGTCTACTTGGACCTTCGATTGATGAAGCGATCGTGTTTGAGATTATTCACATGGCATTGCGTGTCCATGTCACACATATATAAGGCTGCTTCTGTTCCCATACTAGTTAATGCCCTGTACCAAGTTTCCGTTCATTATTTGTATCAGTTTGTAGTTACAGCGACAATGAATGCATGTGGACATGGCAGTGACGAGTTCATTGTCCATACCTCAAGAGTGAAGTCCAGGTTTGGTTTATGATATGTACGTCAAGACTGGTCTCGATTTCTGGATTATTTTCGCCTGTGGCCAATGGTGGTCGTGGAAAAAGTTGTCCCTCAGGCACTATGATGGTTCTCTATCATTACTGATTTCCAGGGGGACATGAGAATTGTCATGCCTATTAATTCTGACGTATAGTAATCTGAACTGGCCTGAGTTTTGATCTACGCCAAGCCTTTAACCTCGTCTAATTAGCACGAGCGTTACAGATACCTCCAGAGTTGAATATATTTCAGACTCCTAATACTTCACTCGTACCGTAACCATTTTCGTTTCACTAGTTTTCGTTCATGCTTGGACACTGACCTCGAGCCGAAAGTTAACCGGGAACTAATCGAGGGCAACCATCAACAAATAATAATATGTGTGTGCCTCCATTATATAACAAATCAACATCGTTGCGGTATGACGATGTACTAGGGGATTTGCGAATTTATGGTTTGTTGCTTACCTTTAGACGGCCACGACGTGGAGATTCTCTGAATTTCATAGAAAGGGCGAAGTCGATCGCGTTCGAGATTTGTGGTTTGTGACTTACCTTGTGACGGCCACGACGTCGAATTCACCGAACTTACCTGGAGATTCACAGAAACGTAAAAATCTGCAAAGCTATCGATCAGGCTGGATCGAGATCTAGCTCATCGTGCTTGGAGCATAGGACTGATCCAAAGATGGTCACATACTTCGTTCATGCTCAAGGTCTTCTGCAACAATTCTGGTCCCAGGGGGGGTGGGCCTATCAGGGAAAGCAGATTCAAAGCATCCTTGTGAAACCCCGGTCGAGCTGGTGCCAACTGCCTCACGCTAGTATCCGATTGCCACACCCCAGACATCATGGCGTGCAGAATCCTGCCTAGGGCTCTGACATCGTCTTCAGGATTGGCGGGTCCTGCCATTCGGGTGAGCTCGGGGGTGATAAATCGACCGGGCTGGAAAAATTCGTGCGTGCATTGAGCGAGCTCCCAAACGTAAACCGCGCTGCTGAGGTCGATGATCTTGCAGGAGAAGAAATTTGGGTCCATGAAAGCAATGTGCTGCGGCTTCAAGTCCACGAGCACCACCCCATACTGGTGAAGGAATCGAACAGCCTCAGCGATCTGCTTGAAGATATTGCGCGCGCTATGGTTTTTAGCCACGGGGAAGAAATCTATGAGCGTCAGCTTCTCGCACAACTCTCTCACGACCAGGGCGTAATCTTTGGTCAAAAGCACCTCGTTTACGTGCACTATGTTCCTATACGAGGGGAGAATTCTCAACGTAATTACCAGCTCGCTATAAATCCTCAAAGCCTCTCGGCGCGCCTCACGGGCCGACACCATGGACGGGTCTACCTTGTTCAAGAGCTTCAGAGCCTTCTTGAAGCAGCGAGTCTTAGCATCCACGCACTCCATGACCGCGGTCACGGAGTTGGTCCTGTGCAAATCTCCCGTGATAAAGTAATGGTTCGCGAGATCGTCATGGATGACTCTCACGGGCTTGGTAGACTTGTCTTTGAGCAGGACCTGGAGGACGGTGAAATCGTCGGGCAACGCGGCGAACTCCTCCTCGAAAATCCTAAATTCGCGACTCCGGTGCCCTTGCGCGATCCAAGGGTGCCGGCGGATCTGCTCTATGGTCAGCAACTCGTCGTCGAGCTCGGGCCCGAAAGGAGGCGGGCCTATAGAGCGAAGCAAATCGAACGCCGCGGCGCTGAAGAGCCCTCTTCTAGGCTGGTAGTGATCGGGGTTGTGCATCGTCAATGACAAGTCGGAAAAGATAATGGGGATGT
This sequence comes from Marchantia paleacea, assembly GCA_014180765.2. Classification (NCBI taxonomy): domain Eukaryota; kingdom Viridiplantae; phylum Streptophyta; class Marchantiopsida; order Marchantiales; family Marchantiaceae; genus Marchantia; species Marchantia paleacea. The sequence goes on from MUAA02000005.1 coordinate 632,048, forward strand.
GCTTTCCTGCCATCATGGCGTGCAGGAATTTGCCCAAGCCCTTGACATCGCTCAGGCTGGAGGCGGCCATGTCGCTGGGGCCGTCGAGCTCGTCGGGACTGAACCAATCGGAGGCTTTGAAGTTGCTATGGACCTTCTTGGCCCACTCGGGCTTGTAAATCGACAGGCCGAAGTCTATGATGCGGCACTGGGCGAACGAGGCGTCGGCGAAGAGGACGTTGCGCGGTTGCAGGTCGTTGTGCACGACGCCGTGCTGGTGAATCAGATGGACGGCGCTCACTAATTGCTTGAACACTCTGCGCGCGCTGGCCTCGTGGGCGCCGGGGAAAAAATTGAACAGGTCGAAATTCTTGACACACAATTCTTGCACGATGTACACGTTGTCTTTGCTTATGAGAAAGTCCTTTATTTGGACTACATTTTCGTGTCCGGGCAAAATTCTGTTGCAAATCAACATTTCTTTATACAGCCTCAAGAGCTCGCGCTCGGGACTATTAATGCCTAAGGTATCGATCTTCGGCTGTACTTTCATCGCCAGCTTTTCCTGGGGGCTCTTCAGGTCGACGACTTCATGGACCCGACCCGACCTGCCCTCGCCGATGAGCCCCAGCTGCTTGTAGTGCTGCTGTAAATCGTCTTCTTCTTTGAGGATTTTCACTTTGAGAAAAGACCTCGTGGGGCCTGCTCCGTCTCCGCCCGAATCCTAAATTTCACAAGGGTCAACATCGATGGCAGCTGGAGTCAGGTCCGGCTTCATAGCTTTGCAAGTCGATGACATTGATGAGATGGAGTGGTTCCCGTTCTACTAATTATTGACAACGAGGGATGGGGGCCACCAGGGATGAGTGCAAAACTGCACAGTATGGGATTCAGATCACTACTACATTCTGAGTAGATTTCGTCATTCGGAGGTTTAGGACTCTGACTACGTTCTGGCACACTCTCGACCTTGTATCCTCGTGCACGGTGTTTCAACCGCTTCAAGCGTGTGTGTTGGTGGGTTGAATTTTACAGGTGATGGATTATTACGTCACATATTATGTGGTGATCGTTATATGCACAAGTTTATACTTCATCTGCATGGGGATGCGTGCCTACACTTTATTACCTTTTTTTGCAGTATAACTAAATGATCTCGCATTATTCTTAAACCAGTTCAACACTTCCTTACTCTTTTCTGCAATAGTATTCAACATTTTTGCATTTTCCTTGGACCAGTCCAATATTTTCTACCAACGAGACCTTGCAATTATGGAGTGCACTGCCTATTGCTTGTAGGGTTAAGGGTTGAATCGCTTGTATGAATACGGTGTTCAAGAACATGGAACACAAGAGCTGTGGTTGGGTTGAATCGCCATGAATGAAGGCGTTTCCAGCATTTTCACCCAGTCAGGATCCGACTGATGCCGGCGAATGGTTCAGAGTTTCACACTCGCCGGGCAAGTATATGCACCGCCCGCTTGACCATATTTCTCCTCATGATTACAGAAGGTGATTTGGACTTTCGTCACTTTGATGCTTCAAAGCCTCAACGGTGCCAAATGAGTTTGACTGCGACAGTCAAGCAACATCGATATTCATGTTCCAGTTAATTTCCCCACATTTCCGCTCGGCGTTCGAACCGAGAATGGACTGTATAATGCACCGGGATCCGCCCACGTTTCTCTCTGATTTGCAAGCCATGTCATTTCTCCCGAGCGAGTTCGGAGATGACACTTACTTCCCACTTGTCCGCGCAGACGAGGGCAAACGAGGGTGGGATCAATGCCATCGCCCTGCCCAGACGCTCTGTGCATTACGTTTTCAAGAAACGGACTGCTCGTTACGGTAGCATGCAAATAATCTAGAGGTTTGGCAGGGGGACAATTGTCACCACTGTCTCTGTCTGGACAAGTTTCGTTCACGGTTTGCATTCTGCATTGCATCAATCGTTCGATGTATTCTACAAAATATGTCAAGCACGTTTCAATTCCGACAGGCTTATTGCCCACAGAATTACCTCAGAGTCTGAACTTGATGCCGTTTCCTGAGGACCTGGGGACCACATGTTGGATGATTGTCAGTGGTGGCAGAGCTTCTTGACCTCTACAACATCCGGACTCCCTTCAGTTCAAGTTGCCCTCCATTGCTGGTTCAAGTGAAGTACCTCCGACGAAGCCTTCATACCGAGGGCTCAAATCGTGACCTGCAAATTCTACATCAACCCGGTTGAAGAGGCCGCAACATCTGTGTCACAAACCTCCGACCTATATTGCAGTCACGCAAGCAAAAACACTCCGAGTATGCAAAAAATAAATCATGGTAGTAGTTATCACCCTGGTGAGTTCGAAGCGTTGGCAACCTTTCGTTCGGAAGATAATGCGCGAGTACTTTCTGATTGGTCGGGGAACTCGTCGCAGTATCTCGATGATGCCTCCATTTCGTGACGAAGCACTTGCAACACGATGTTAGACAAATTTCAAGGTTTCAAAGATCCACAAGTTGACATTCTCGTTTGTACCCGTAAGTTGTCGTCATCAGTTGCCCCTCAGTACGAGGAGGAAACAGACATAGTATGCACAAGCACTAGGGAGTTTTTGCCGAGGTTTGGCAGCAATAAGAAGGTTCAGGATTAACCTGTGAAACAACAATGTCACATTCGTCATCAAGCCATCAGCTCGCTAGCATCATCTCTTTCATCAGATTAACTTACACCATACACACTTCACCGTCATCCCGATCTGAGAACCCGATTTCTCTTCATGCGACATTGCACAAAACATCGCATCCTCAGCTTGCTCGAGGTGATCCGAGAATAAAACTCGGGTCGATAGCGGAGTATGCTATCGACCACATAGACACCACCGATCAAAGATTATTTGTGTCTATTTGGTGACAGTTTCAGGTCACCAAATGCTCGGTCCCTGCAACACAGCCTATACTCTACTTGATGTCCCGCAGAGTAGCTCCCCCAAGCCTGCATGATATACCCGGGCATACACTTGTACCACCTCTGTTCCAACCAGTTTGTGTAGGAGAAGGATGATTCCGGGGAAAAAATTGTGCAGAATTGCACTCTACGGTACATCTTCGTCCGCGACGAAGGAAGATTGAGATAAGATGTACAATTCATATGAGGTTCAAGTAACCTAACTGGCGGTAGTGCGATATGAAAACTCCGTCACCAATAGGAAAACAAAATTCACTGAATTCAGTGCGCCCATTGGTTCAGAGACAGAATAATGGATAAATGAGCAAGGCCCGTAACGGGAAAAAATGGTACTGCTGGTAAATGTCTTCACGGCACAACTGCCTCCGTGCTTGATCTGATCTGCAAAGGGCACTTTCTCTCTTTGGATGAAATGAAAGGAAGGGTTTAAGGAAGCTAACGTGACCTACGAATGGATCATCAGAGTAGAAATATGAGGAGCCCCACGATAATGGCGGCCAAAACTGTGTACTTGAGAGCTGAGAGGGTGATGGCGGTTGCGACCACTACCATTTGCCAAACAATCTGCACTCCTGCGAATGCCAACACAGCTGTCAAAGCCAGTGCTAGCACATTCTCCACACTGGGTTCCAGCAATTCCTTCCACCGGAACTGCAAATTTTCCAAGTCGCGCAGCAGCAATTCGTCATCTAAACTAGTTTCTGGGTCGACGTCTGCTGCTGCTGTTGTGTCGGCCCCCCGCCTCCACAATCTGCTCCACAACCCTGCTTTCGCTGGTTCCGCTGTGGGGGCATCTTCCTCTACGGGATTGACGAGTTCTTCCTCTTCCTGTTTCACTCGGACACTGTCCCCTTCGTCGTCGTCGTCGTCGTCTTCGCTGTCAGAACCATCATCGCCATTGTTACTGGGCCCTTCCGCCTCCTCCTCTGCCGCATCGTCGATTTGCCGCCGCACTCTCCCCCACCAATTGCCCCAGAATCCAGAATTTCTCTTCGACACTTGCTGCGATGATGCTGCGGTGGCTTTCTCCGGATTCAGTTCGCTCTGAATTTCGTCCCTTATCTCCCTAATCTCCTCGTCCTCATCAGTCTCGCTGTCCACTCCTCCTGCCTCCCCTGACTCGTCGTCCCTACTCTTTCCTCCGTCCTTCGATGAGCTGCCGCTACTCTCCTCATCCTTGCTTGCCCTTGCCTTCGCCCTACTTGTCTGGAAAGGCTTGAGAAATGCATCCCCGATGGGGCTGGAAACCCTTCCCAGATAAAGTTTCTCGACTCCGAGCATGCGATGGCTTGCTTTCACCCGAGCAAACCTACGTTGTGGTGGAAACGACGAGGGCAGGTATGAAGAAGTGGAGGTCGCGAATTCGGGGCCGAGGTACCTGCTGTAGGCAATCCTGTGAGCCCCGGTAGCCATGAGCGTATCATGAGCAGAGCAAAGCCGAGCCCGCGACACAGGACAGAGCGATTGCAGGCCTTCGCAATCGAAGGCTACGCTCGGCAAGCCCTCATTGTTGCGTGTCCTTTGCTGGGAGGGACACTGCCTGGACAATAACTGCTTGAAGGCTGCAGGAGCGAGAAGTGGCAAACGTTCAATTCGATACAAATCGTGCTGCAGGAATCTGAATGCAGAGCACAACGAGGGGAAGGCCCGCCCGAAACGATATCGTGGGACCCACCCACGAATGATGAATGCTCAAACAACCGATCCCGATACCCTGGAAGCTGCAATCGTTTCCTTCCTCGCACGCATTGTCCAATCCAAATACTCTTCCCGTCTTCGGTTGAGTCCGACAGAAACAAACCCCGACCTCCACAAAATCTACCCGGATATATCATATCCTGTACCGAAGGTAATTCCAAGGATTTTCCATCAATTGCATTAACTCGAACTTGCGGAAGAGTCAATGGAACAAGTATGAGTCAATAGAATTCCAAGGTGATGGAAGATGTTCTGCAGCTGCCACTAGACGGGTCATGAAGTATCGTATAGTGATCAATAACATGTGGGTGTGCGATCTGAACATCTGCAACGAATCATTATAAATTACCAAAAACTGACGGACCTTCCGAGGTTTGTTTTGACTCTCCTGCAGCTCTTTATCATCATTTGCCAACCCCAGAGACAGTACTCACATACAGCGTGTGTGTGTGTGTGTGTGGTTTTTTTCCCCGGCCGTCCCGCCCTTCCCTTCCCTTCCCTTTTCTTTTGCCCTTATGTGAAGAACAGAAAAAAGTATTCAATCTCAAATGAAAATTACATCTCAGACGTAACTTTTCCGTTGGGAAACTTATGAAATCAGTCTGCATATTTTTTGTAAATAAAATATTTTAGATAAATAAATACTTATACTCAAATCTTGATGTATTTTTCAAGTCCTTACATCTACCGCTGTCCAATTCGAGTCATATTATTATCTACCCTGAAAAAATTGTTACATATAGGGCAAAGTTGTTGACTCATTAAATATTTACTACACTATGGTAAGACGAATCTTGATTGGTATTTAATTGGCTTTTCACACAAGGGATTCATCATTCTATAATACGCTGTCGCATGGACATTTCTTCGCTATGAGAACGCCTGAGCGCCTGGCTGTAGAAGAACCCTCTTGAACCTCGTGTGAGCTCACAATCTCTTCTTCTTCTCCTCAGCACTCCACATTCGAGTTCATTACAACCGGTAAAACTTTAGCAGAAGAAGATTATGATATCCAATGATTGGACTAATAACTCTTGCTTAAACTTCACAAAAAATTGCTTCACAATCCTTTCAATCTCTCGGAAAAGTTTCATATATTTTTCTCCTCTAGATCTCTCAGAATAATTGTTGATTTACAGACTATATCACAAGGCGATATGCAGAGCCCTGTGTACTAAAAGCATCACATATCCCAATCCTTGACTCCAATTGCTCTCAAACTTCATGAGAGATTTACTTATCATCCGAACTTCATATTTGAAAAATTTTATTAACAAAACTTTTTAATATCAAAAGATATGATCTCTGTACTAACTTTATGACAGTTAGTGTAATCATGCAACTCTCACTGTATACACAAACTTCAAGCTATCACTCCATACTCAAAACTCATCCAATTGAGTCAAAATTTCAATCCAAGCCCAACCCTGAGTTGTAAACTATATCTTAGATCTCAAAACTCTCGTAGGATTCTCAAAAACATCCAAAATATACTCAAAGGTCTAAATTTCTCTCTCTATATTTGAATCCCCATATCAAAGTGAAAAATCCTTCAAATCCATCCATTCTTGAGCTCGTCCCATCAGCTCTCCAACCCTATCTTCATATTTTCAAATGTCCCCTTGGAAGATCTTTAAAACTTCTCAACCTCGAAGAAGTTGCCCAAGTGCCCTCATTGGCTCAAACTCCAAGACCAATGAGAATGAAGAGTGTTATTTTGACCACTAGTGTGGCCAAATTAGCTCTATTTTAACTTAGAGCTTTACAACTATCCTAAACACACTACTTAACCATCCTATACACAATACGAGTTACCACTAATAAAGAGTCAAAATGACAACTCGAAACCGACTAAGTATGAACGGAACTACAAACGGAACCGGGGAGTTTATAACTCGAGAATAATACTCCTCGCCAAAATTCCTGACAATCAACTCCCTATGGCTTGTTTTCGGTAAGCAATAGTGATGGATTGGAACCCATGTGTTGAAAGCCACTACTACAGGTAAGTTCATATCCATAGCGCCCAAACTAAATCAAAACGTATAATGTTACGTCCCAAATCGCGTCGTAGGAAACAACTGGAAGAATAATCGGGTTTGGAGAGTTTATCACTTGTTGCAGAAAGTTATCTCCAAAATGATACACTAACCACGCTTGAAAGTGATCACGATGAAGACACCGGATGTTGATCACAAATGGATTGGGCATCGGTATATCTTGAGGATCATGTTGTATTCTATCCATATCCTACGTCGGCTCCACTTCGATCAGATAAGCTCCTTAGTCAGCAAAGTGATGTGTCTAGGTCTCTCTCATACCCTTTCCACCCTGACTGTGCTTTATATCTGATAAGGTCCAAGATAATATCTCTAGGAGCCTTTTCAACATCCTGATCCTACAAAGTTGATCCAACGGTGGGCTCTTAACAACCTTACAATGCGCAGTCGGTTATCCTAACCTAAAGTATCGCCGTCATGACAACAGCTCTGAAGATGACACATGTCATCATCTTCTCATAGTAGCCGCGTCACAACACGACAGCACTGCTAGTACTCGGAGATATTTTGGAATGACTCATATTTGTCATGGTTCATTATAGAGGTCTTTTGTCTATTGCTTTGGTCGTGCTAGGTTGCCCTCCAAAATCCTTGATTTGAATTTAAGTACAAACAGAAAATACATAAATTTGAAACTGATCACCCCAACTTTGAATTAACTCTATTTCTAGATTACCATCATGGCTTTCTATTCATCAACTCTTTGCACACTCTATAACAAACCGATCAGAGTTATCATCGATCAAAACTCACAAAAATAACTTCAGCCCTCGAAGAACTCAAAGTTCTCACTACTGAATCCAATTTGAGTTTCAAAATAATCTTTTCTACTCTCAAAACTTCCACAAGGACACTCCACTCATAACCATAGCATAAAAGAGAAATTATAGTTGAGTCAAACCCACTTTGTGCTTCAAAGACTCTAGGTTCCCGCACTAGCTACTTTTCACCATAGCCATACTCTCAAAAGCTTAACTTCAAAAACTGCATCCAAGGAGCCCTTATTTGAACTCTACCTGTTGAGCCCTAGGTCTCCTAACGGCATTGTCGGCCCTTATTACAGTTGCAATGCGAATGACGCTAATTGCACAATCGGTTCAAACTGTTGTATCTAGTCCTAAATGCGCGTATTTACTTAATTAAGGATGCCGTTACCTAAGTCATGACACCTCCTTAAAGGATGATACACACATTGTGGGCTCTTTAGACCACATTAGACATTCATTTGTTTACTTGACTATTGAGCTTCATCTTGTAGGCTTGAAAGTCAAGGTGTTAAAATGTATAGCTTGGTCTCCTTTTCGACATTCCTCTTCATCTCCAACTTCTAGAGGGATGTATGACATTGATAGAAGGCTTTTGCATTCTAGGAGTGCCAATATGTGTTGGGAGTTAACTCAGGTCTTGAGTAACTCTGGTTAGTTTGACTATATTTAGTTAGACTAGGGCTAGGGCTGGTACTACTATATAAGAGGGCTGGCAGAAGCTCTCTGTGACACAATCAGAGTATTCAGTAAAGTGACTATGTGTGTTCCATGGACGTAGCCTCAATGAGGTGAACCACGAATTTCCTGTGTCGTCTCTTGATTGCATGATTTTCTTCGTGTATTCCTGTTTCAGACAACAATTGGTATCAGAGCATAGAATTGGAGTAGTGGCGGAGTGTCGCTGATTGTGTAGACAATTGCGGGCGGAGGGCATTTTGCCCATGAGGAGCTCGTTCAAAGGAAGCCGCAAGAGGTATTTGCAGACACTAGAGGAGCTCTCGACGTAGCATAGCATATTTTGGGATGGTCGAAACTGTTGAAGTTGTGAAGGACCCATAGCAGCCTGCCACTCTTGAAGAGGAATTGGACCAACTTGGCACTTGATCTCCATATCGTCATTGTTCTTGGCTTCACAACCGCTGATTTCTTGCGAGGATTCGGGATATGTGTCGGAGTATAGCCGCCTGATCATCCTAGGTTCTTCACAGTTTCTTGAAGACTAGTTTCTGTAGAAGGACACGATGTGTTTGTGAGCAATATCCTTCTCGAGGGATAAACTTGAATATTATTTCAAGGCTCAAAGTGTCGACACTAATAGTAGTAGGAGACAGTGTTCGGCTGAGGGACCAAAGATTCTCGTCAAGAGATTCAGAGTGGAACTTTGACTTTAAACATTGGGGTTCCACAACCATTCCCTACGAGTTGGAGCTTTTGGAGCGAAAGGAAAGTAACAGCTAAAGCAATTTAGATTGCTAGAAGCCGTTTAGAGCTAGATATGCATACTAGGAACAGATGATGGTTGCTTTAGTGGATTCTTGTGATTTAGGGAATTTGACCCAGGGTAAATTTCTTTTATTCTCATATGAGTGGGAAGGAATCAAGATTGGAGGTTCCATTTGACAATCGAATGACACAAGGGACGAGTTCAAGGGCTAAACAAAGCGAGACGGCAGTCATGAAGACAGGAGGAGCCGGATTTGATATTGTCAAATATGATGGGCGTGGTGACTATCTTCTGTGGGAGAGGCAAGTCAAAGGCAAGTTGAAGGCTTCCGGTTTAGGCAAGTCATTGAGGCCTAAACCCTCTACTTTCAATGATGAAGACTGGAAGGACCTTCAGGATCAAGCAGTGAGTATTGTTATACTACATCTACAATCTTCTGTTCAGAAGCAAGTTGATGAGTACGACAATTGTATTTTATTGTTTGAGGCTTTCCAGCAACGGTTTCATCGCAAAGAATTATCAAACAGATTGTACACCTCCTTAAAGCTGATGAGCTTGAAGATGAAAGATTAAGGTACGAAGATACAAGATCACATTGATGTTTTTGGTGATCTTGTTATTGATCTTCAGAATCTGGGAGATGAGATAGCTATTGCTGGCCATGTAGGAGTGGAGAAGACCATTGAAAGCGTCCAACGGGTATACTTTTGGCCAAAACTAAGAGAGGACATCACCAGCTATGTTCAAAGTTGTGTGGCTTGTCAACAAAATAAGGCTAGCAATCAGAAACTAGCAGGTCTACTACAACCTCTACCAACACCGACTTGAAGATGGGAGCACATCAGTATGGACATTGTATGTTAGTTACCAAAGATGACAGATGTATGCCCTATGCAACTCACCAAAGTGCGTTGGTGATGTATGGATTCTGGATAGTGCTTGTTCCTATCACATTTGTTATATGAGAGAGTTTTTCCATACTTTCTCAATATCAAACGGTTTAGTTCTTATGGGAAATGATCTACCATTGTCGTGTTGTGACGCGGCTACTATGAGAAGATGATGACATGTGTCATCTTCAGAGTTGTTGTTATGACGGTGATATTTTAGGCTAGGATAACCGACGGCATTGCAAGGCTGTAAAGAGCTGGGGAAATCTAGACACATCACCTTGCTGACTAAGGAGCTTATCTGATTGAAGTGGAGTCGATGTAGGACGTGGATAGGGGACAACATGATCCTCAAGATGTACCATTATCGAGTCCATTTGTGATCAACATCCGGTGTCTTCATCGTGATCGCTTTTGGGTATCTTAAATTTGGTTTCAAGTTGTCATTTTAACTCTTATTAGTGACAACTCATATTGTGTATAGGATGTCTAAGTAGAGTGTTTAGGATAGTTGTAAAGCTCTAAGTTTCAATGGAGCTAATTTGGCCACACTAGAGGTCAAAATAACATTCTCCATTCCCATTGGTCTAGGAGTTTTGACCAATGAGGGCACTAGGGCAACTTTTCGAGGTTTTTAGAGATTTTGGAGACCTTCTAGGAGAACATTCGAAAATCAGAGGATAGCGTTGGAAAGCTGACAGGACGGGCTACAATGTGGGCCCAAGAATGGATGGATTTGAAGGATTTTTCACTCTGAAACGGTGATTCAAAGTTAGAGAGAAAAATTTCGACCTTTGAGTGTATTTGGAGTGTTTGTGAGAATCTGACGAGGGTTTTGGGAGATCTGAGTAGACTGAAATACAGTTCACGACTTGGGCTTGTGTTTTGATTGAGGTTTTGACTCGATTGGACGAGTTTTGAGTACGGAGTGATAGGTTGAAGTTTGTGCAAGCAGTCAGAGTTGTAGGATTGCACTGACTATCACAAACTTAGTACATCAATAATTTCTTTTGATATCAGGAATTTCTGTCAATAAAACTATCCAAAGTTGAAGTTCAGATGATGAGTGACCTTCTCATGAAATTTGAAAGCAATTGGAGTTAAGGATTGGGATGTGTGATGGGTTTTGTACACAGGGGTCTGCATATCGCCTTGTGATACAATGGGTAAATCAATAATTTTTTTGAGAGATCTAGATGGCAAAAACATCTGAAACCTTTTTGAATGATAGTAAGAGTCGAGAAGCAATTTTCTGTAAAGTTTAAACGAAAGTTATGGGTCGAATCATCGGATATCATGATCTTCTTCCGCTGAAGTTTTACCGGTTGTAATGTGGAGTGATGAGGAGAAGAAGAAGAGATTGACAATTCACACAAGGTTCTAGAGGGTTCTTCTACAGCCAGGCGCCCGGACGTTCTCAGAGCGAAGAATTGTCCTTTGCGACACCGTGTAGAATTGAAGGTGTTGGATCTGTCCAGATTCACATGTTTGATGCAGTCAAACGTACATTGACTCACGTTAGGTTTATACCTGAAATGAGAAAAAATCTTATCTCTCTTGAAATGTTAATTCAAAAGGTCTTGGGTGGAGTTCTAAACAAGGAATACTTGAGGTGAGAATAGGTGATAAGATTATCTTAAGAGTACACAAGCATAGAAATCTGTATGTGCTAGAGGGCAATACCATTTGTAAAGAAATCAATCTTACCATATCTCGGCATGAGATGGCTCATGTTTGGCATTCTAGAATGGGACACATGAGTAACAGGTACTTGAACTCCCTTCTAGATAGGGGCTTGTTACATGGTTTAGGTAAAGTTGACATGGAATTTTGTGAGCATTGTGTTATGGGCAAGCAACATAAAAAAGCCTTTGGTGTTGGAACTCATAGTTCCAAAGAGTTACTTGAGTATGTAAATAGTGGCGTGTGGGGACCCTCTCCTAAAGCCTCACATTCTGTGAAGTGATACTATGTATCGTTTACTGATGATTACTCAAGATTTGTGTGGGTTTATTTTCTCACACAAAAGTCTGAAATATTTGCAACTTTCAAAAGTTGGAGAGCCCAAGTTGAGACTCAGACTTGTCATTGTTAATATCCCAAGCTCATCGAGTTGATCTAGGGTTGTCACGTACCTATGGTACAGATCTGTTTAGGGCTAACCCGAAATTAGGGTTTCCTTGTACTCACCCTATATATATACAAGGGAAGGCAAAGCCTTCCTCATCTCATTCCTGTACACTCTTTCTTGTCCCTTTGGTGTGCTCTCCTCTTCTTGGAGTGATTCCTGAAGAGTCGATTTCTCAACATGGTATCAGAGCATGGTGGGAGCATTAGTTATGTAGATTAGATATAGAGGAGTCTTTGGAGATCAGTGAGGAGTGAGCCTCAAAGTTGGAGGTTGTCCCCAAGCGATTAGATTGTTGGGGAACCGTTTCGTGTTTTCTCAGAATCTTCAATCGCGTTTTCAGAGGTCAAGATGATCGTTTTCGACCTATTTCTGATTGCCCAACTCCCTAAAGAAAGTTGTTTTGCGCAGAATGGTCGATTTTGGTAGCCATGAAGTTTTCGTGCGATTTGGAGTTGTTGGTGGTAGTTATCGCCTTTTCCAAAATCTTTGAGGAGCTGTTCGGAGGCCTAAACGAGGTTTTTTAGAGATTTGAGAGTTTCTACTAGAGCAAAGGCTTTGCCTTTGAACAACACTCGCCTCTGTCAAAGCTCCTACCACGAAAAATTTCAGCTCAATCCGAGCTTTCTTCGTCATTTTAAAGCTTAAGATGCTAGCGGTAATCGCGAACATATTTCAATCTTTGTCTGCGGGTCAAGACAAGCACATTCGCCAATTTCTGGAGTTTTACATGTTTCTTGATCGAGGTGCAGAGGAGCTGTTTTTCCGCCGTAGTCGCGGAGGTGTTCTTTCTGTTCGTTTTGTGTTTGTGCAGGTACTTGCCGTGTTGGACTCCTGATTTCCGCTCGTAACCACAACCATGGCAGAATCAGTGAGCATGATCACTGGAGAGAAACTCGACAAGAACAATTTCCAAATGTGGAAATTTTGAATGAAGACCTTCCTTCAAGGCCAAGGGCTATGGGAGCTTGTGACCGGGGAGGAGAAAGCACCAATCGTGGTTGTTGGTGATCTTCGCAATGAGCAGACATTGTGTGAGTGGAGAAAGCGGTCGTATCAAGCCATCCACTACATTGCGCTCACGATCTCAGGCTCGATGATCGGTCACATTCAAGACTGTGACACACCCAAGGAAGCTTGGGACGCATTGTCACAGATGTTCCATTCGGGAACAGGCTTCGGAAGTCTGCGATTCTTTGCAAACAATTCAATATTGTCAAGAAAGGCTCGATGTGTATCAGTGACTATGTCAATCACATCAAGCAACCGGCGCATCGCTTAGCATCCGTCAATGTTCAACTTGATCTCGACTGTGATTATTGGTGCGACATTGCAAGGGCCCGCCGAGTACAAGCGATTCATTACGTCAATTTCGACTAGAGAAACCTCTTCGAAGTTCGATTTAATTGGTCCCAATGATGTTGGGAGAAGAAGTGCGAGTGCAGGCAAGATAGTGCTTCGTCCAGACAGCAAGAATGTATGTTTTTTGCAGGTTCTGGTTTTGAGTACTTCGTGTCCTTCATTGATGATTTCTCTTGCTACACCTAGGTTTACTTCCTTAAGAGCAAGAGCTCTTCAGATGTGTTGTCAGCTTTCCAGACTTTCCACACCTTGATGGAGAAAAAGTCTGGACAATCTATCCTTTGTCTACATTCCGATGGAGGAGGCGAGTTTACATGCGGAGAATTCACCGCTACTGCACGTAAGCATGGCATCTGGCCGCCGGAAGACTTGCAAATATACTCCACAACAGAATGGCGTTGCGGAGAGGAAGAATCGTCACATAGCAGAAGCTGCTCCCGCTATGTTGAATGAGAAGAACCTACCTAGACTGTTCTAGGCAGAAGCTATTTCCGTTGCGGTGTACTTGATGAATCGAACTCCGACTGCAGCAGTTCACAACAAGACCCCGATGGAGGTATTCACAGGCCACAAGCCTGATTACTCATTTCTGAAAGTTTTTGGATGTATCTGCTATGTACACATTCCTGATGAGAAGCGTAAGAAGCTGGATCCGAAAGTTGAAAAGTGTATTTTTCTTGAATATTCCTTAGATACGAAAGGATATAGATGCTATAATCCTTCCTCTATGCAATTCTATATTAGTAGAGATGTTGTATTTGAAGAGTTGCAATCTTGTTATGCACCTGCGATTGTTCCGGTCATACCCACTCTTCCCGCCGAAATCGCAAAAGGAGTCCATCCACTGTACCTTTACAAAGTGGAGTTTCTGGAGTCACACAGTCTAGAGATGAGTCTACTGTGCCTAGAGCTGCTGCGGATGAAGTTCAACGAGCACCATCCAGACCGACTCCTAGACTTGAGGATCATCTTATTTTGCAACATATGATGTCCTCACCACGGATTCTGGTATTCATCCATTGGAAGAAGCATCCTGAATGATCTTTCTTTGGTACCTCGGATCCAAAGCAGGCGACAAACGGTACATCCGAGCACGCCCTACGTAAAAATATGAGAGAGTTCGGCATCCGCTTGCGATTTATGCATGAAAGTTTCCTTTGCCGATCATCATGCATACATGACTCACGTTCTTGCCGAGCTAGAACCGAGCACGCTTTGAGGAGGCGATGCACAAAAATGAGTGGATTGAAGCCATGGAGACAGAACTTCTTTGTGCCGTCACCAACAAACATGGGAATTGGTGGACTTACCTCAAGGTAAGAAAGAGATTGGTTGCGAGATGGGTCTTCAAGGTCAAAAGCGCCTTTCCGGATGGCATCGTATCTCGATATAAGGCGGATTGGTAGCCAAGGGCTACGCATAACAAACATGGAGTGGACTACGAAGAGGCGTTTAGTCCATTGCCAAGATGGCAACCATTAAATGCTATTTGGTTGCTATTGCTGTCAACAAGGGATGGCGACTGCATCAAATGGACTTCAAGAACGACTTTCTCAATGGAGATCTTGGCGAGGAAGTCTACATGCAACAACCACCTGGTTACGAAGATCTGAAGTTTCTTTCCCGGGTTTGTAAGTTAAGGAAATCCCTCTATGGTTTGAAACACGCTCCGAGAGCATGGTATGAGAAGATCAATTCCTTTCTCATGTCTCTTGGATTTGTAGTCTGTCATTCTGACTCATCCCTATACTGCATGAGATCGGGAGTTCATGTAGTGATGATTTCCATCTCGTAGATGATCTTATTATCCTTTGGGAACCATGAGGAGATGATTTCCGCATCAAGAGTATCTTATGTTCGAATTTGAGATACAAGACTTAGGATATCTTAAATTCTTTCTTGGTGTGGAGTTTATCACAGAGGGAAAGGATATGTGGCTAATACAACGTCAATATGCTTTAGATAAGCTTAAGGAGATCAAGATGTCTGATTGTAAACCAATAGACACTCCTCTACAACAAGGTCTAAAGCTAGAGTTAGACGATGGAGAGTTACTTTACATATCCCTTTTGTATAGAGCGGATGGTTGGGAGTTTGATTTATCTGACTATCACTAGACCGGATTTGAGCTATGTTGTTGGTCTAGTCAGTCAGTTCCTGCATGCTCCACGGGTACCGCATATGATGGCGGTTAAGCGGATTCTCCGTTATGTGAAGTCCACACTTCATTTTGTACTTCGATACAGATTTGGAGGTGAGCTGAACTCGCATGGCTACACCGATGCCGATTGGGCCAGAGACATTTTCGGCGGGAGATCCACGCCCGGATATGCGTTTGGACTTGGGAAAGCGGTTGTGAGTGGGCTTCTAAGAAGCAACCGACCGTGGCACTGTCTTCCACAGAGGTAGAGTATCGTGGTGCTATGAATGCCACTTGTGAAGCAGTTTGGCTTCGTTCCTTGCTTTCTGATATTGGAGTAGATTATCCTAGTCCTACAATTATCCTAGCTGATAACATTAACAGCATGATGCTAGCTAACAATCCTGTTTTTCATGCTAGGACAAAGCACATTGAGGTGCACTATCACTTTGTTAGGGAGAAGGTCCTTTCACGTGTAGTAGATCTTAGATATATACATACAAGAGATCGGGTTATGCATATCTTCACCAAAGCTTTACCTAGAGAGTCGTTTGCTACATTTCGACATTGTCTAGGAGTTTAGGATGTACAGTTGAGCTTGAAGGGGAGTGTTAATATCCCAAGCTCATCGAGTTGATCTAGGGTTGTTACGTACCTATGGTACAGATCTGTTTAGGGCTAACCCGAAATTAGGGTTTCCTTGTACTCACCCTATATATATACAAGGGAAGGCAAAGCCTTCCTCATCTCATTCCTGTACACTCTCTCTTGTCCCTTTCTGTGCTCTCCTCTTCTTGGAGTGATTCTTGAAGAGTCGATTTCTCAACAGTCACAAGGTGAGATATCTATGTTCGGATAATGGCGGGGAGTATACTTCAAAGGAGTTTAGAAGTTACTGCAAAGAGGAAGGGATCACTCGTCATCTCACCACAATTTATACTCCGCAACAAAATGCTGTTACTGAGAGGCTCAACCGAACAGTATTGGAGAAGGTGCATAGTATGTTGAGCCAATCTAGTTTACCATATGAATTCTCGGTTGAAGCTGTAAATACCGTAGTGTATTTGATAAATCTGTCTCCTTCAAGTGCAATTGATTTCTTGACACCGTTTGAATTGAGGCACAAACGGAGGGCTGATTATATTCGTTTGATAATTTTTGGTTGTACGGCTTATCCTCTCATACCTAAGGAGAATAGTACCAAGTTGGATACTACATCCAAGAAGTGTCATTTTCTTGGATATGCAAGTGGTTATAGACTATAGGATCTTGTAGCTTGTAAGGTGATTGTCGGTAGGGATGTTTCTTTCGATGAGCCCATATCATTGAAAGAGGGAGATATTTCAGGCTCCCCGTACTAACAAGGGCAAATCTCCACTCATGAATGTTGTTGAGGGGGGGGATTGATCATTATGGGTTTAATGATGCGCACAAGGAGAAGCTCCAGAACAGATGGAGGAAATTCCTGGACAATAGGAATTGTTGGAGCAAGTTGTCAAGACACAGCAAGAAACGATGGAGATCAACCAAGATCATCTACTAAATGATCATCAAATCGGATTAGTAGAGCTCTCGAAAGGTATGGAACATGGGCTAATTCATCTATTCTTGAGGATCATGATATTGAAACTGAGAATGATGATGGTAATGCGTCGATCTTGGAAGAAGGAGAACCTTATTCATATAGAGAAGCTCAAGCCTCTATCAATAAACTTGAGTGGGATATTGCTATGGAGTGTGAGATGCAATCGCTTGTTGAGAACAAGACTTGGGAGCTGGTGTAGCTTCCAAAGGGTCAACCTTCGGTTGATAGAAAATGGGTGTACAAGTTGAAGGATAATCCAGCGGATGAAGAGAAGAGGATCTTCAAAGCCATGTTGATGGCTAAGGGCTTCACACAAGAGAAAGGTGTGGACTACAATGAAGTCTTCTCACCTGTAGCAAAGTATGTTACAATTCGTCAGGTATGTGCACTTGCTGCAATATTTGGTCTAGTTATGGATCATATGGATGTTGTCACGGCTTTTGTATATGGATCTTTGGAGGAAGTAATCTACATGAGACAACCCAATGGCTATGAGAAGAAAGGTCAGGAGAAGTTAGTTCGTAGATTGCTCAAATCTCTATATAGATTGAAGTAAGCTTCTAGTCAATGGAATGCAAGGTTTCATGAGTTCATGAAAGCACAAGGATTTTCACGGAGTGTGTTTGATCCATGTGTTTACATGAAGAAGGTGAATAATGAGATCTTTAGCCTCATTATTCTAGTATTCTATGTGGATGACATGCTCATTTTGGAAAAAGAACAATCCGGCGTCGATAGATGCAAGAGGCAACTGAAATCTGCATTCAAAATGAAGGATTTGGGTAAGTCCCAGAGGATATTAGGTATGGATGTTCACATGGATTTGAAGAAGAGGAAGTTATGGTTAAGTCAGGGCAAGTACATTCAGCGTTGTCGCAAAGGAAAATTCTTCGCTCTGAGAACGCCCGAGCGCCTGGCTGTAGAAGAACCCTCTAGAACCTTGTGTGAGTTGTCAATCTCTTCTTCTTCTCCTCAGCACTCCACATTACAACCGGTAAAACTTCAGCGGAAGAACATCATGATATCCAATGATTCGACTGATAACTTTGGCTCAAACTTTACAGAAAATTGCGTCACGACCCTTTCAATCTGTCAAAAAAGTTTCAGATGTTTTTGCCCTCTAGATCTCTCAAAACAATTGTTGATTTACCCATTGTATCACAAGGCGATATGCAGACCCATGTGTACAAAACCCATTACACATCCCAATCCTCAACTCCAATTGCTTTCAAATTTCATGAAAAGGTCCTCATCATCCGAACTTCAACTCTGGAAATTTTTATTGACAGAAAATTCTGATATCAAAAGATATGATTGATGTACTAAGTTTGTGATAGTCAGTGCAATCCTGCAACTCTAACTGCTTGCACAAACTTCAACCTATCACTCCGTACTCAAAACTCGTCCAATCTAGTCAAAACCTCGATCAAAACACAAGCCCAAATCATGAACTGTATTTCAGTCGAATCAGATCTTCCAAAACCCTTGTCAGATTCTCACAAACACTCCAAATACACTCAAAGGTTGAAATTTCTCTCTGTAACTTTGAATCACCGTTTCAGAGTGACAAATCTTTCAAATCCATCCATTCTTGAGCCCACATTGTAGCCCGTCCCGTCATCTTTCCAACGCTATCCTCTGATTTTTGAATGTCCCCCTGGAAGGTCTCCAAAATCCCTAAAACCTTGAAAAGTTGCCCTTGTGCCCTCATTGGTCAAAACTCCTAGACCAATGGGAATGGAGAATGCTATTTTGACCTCTAGTGTGGCCAAATTAGCTCCATTGAAACTTAGAGCTTTACAATTATCTTAAACACTCTACTTAGACATCCTATACACAATATGAGTTGTCACTAATAAGAGTTAAAATGACAACTTGAAACCGGCTAAGTATACCCAAAAGCGATCACGATGAAGACACCGGATGTTGATCACAAATGGACTCGACAACAGTACATCTTGAGGATCATGTTGTCCCCTATCCACGTCCTACGTCGACTCCACTTCAATCAGATAAGCTCCTTAGTCAGCAAGGTGATGTGTCTAGATCTCCCTAGCTCTTTACAACTTTACAATGCCATCTATTACCCTAACCTAAAGTATCGCCGTCATGACAACAACTCTGAAGATGACACATGTCATCATCTTCTCATAGTAGCCGCGTCACAACACGACAGCGTGTGCTTGATAGGTTTAACATGGCAGACTCCAAAGGAGTGTGGACTCCTTTAGCGACACATTTTAAGCTCTCAGCAGCTCAATGTCCAAATGATGCAATTGAAAGAGGAAAGATGTCATCAATTCCCTGTGATAAGGCAATGGGCAGCCTCATGTATTTGATGGTGTGCACGAGATCTGATATTGCTCTAGCTATGGGCAAGGTGAGCAGCTACATGTCAAATCCAGGAAAGGTGCATTCGGAAGCTGTGAAGTAGATTCTCAAGTACCTCAAGAGTACTAAGGATTATGGTTTTTTGTTTGATGGTTTATTGGACAATACCAAATCCTTGTTGGATTACGTTCATGTTGAATATGGACAAGAGGAAGTCTACAACTGGGTATTTGTTTACACTTGGGGGTGGATGTGTTAGTTGGAGATCTACCTTGCAGAAGTGCATAGCTCAATCAACTACAGAAGCCAAATATGTAACAGCAACGGAAGCAGCAAAGGAGGCTATTTGGTTGAATAGACTTATCATTAAGATGGGATTGAAACAGAATATTGTAAATCTCCATTGTGATAGTCAGAGTGTCTTACATCTTGCAGCAAATCAAGTGATGGATAGCAGGGTGAAGCACATTGACATCAGATATCACTTTATCAGAGATGCAGTTTCTGATAGGAAGGTTGAGCTAATCAAGATTGACTGTAAACTCAATCTAGCTGATTCTTTGAGAGTTATTCCTTTAGAGAGTTTCAGGACGCATTGTCCTACTATGCAGGCAAGGAGTTCTAGTAGAGTTACTCTAGCAATTGTTTGATTCTTGTATATATTTTAGTCCTTCCTAGTTAGTCTATGGCTTAGTTCTATTTAATCCTTGTTTAACAGAGGGCCTATGCTTCAGGTTTCCTTCTATGACTTCCCGCGGAGTATGTATATGGATAACAAGAGTTAGAGACCCCAAGACATGAGTCAAGGGGGAGATTGTTGGGAGTTAACTTAGGTCTTGAGTAACTCTGTTTAGTTTGACTATATTTAGTTAGACTAGGGCTAGGGCTGGTACTACTATATAAGAGGGCTGACAGAAGCTCTATGTGGCACAATCAAGGTTTTCAATATAAAGTGACTCTGTGTGTTCAGTGGACGTAGCCTCAATGAGGTGAACCACGTATTTCTTGTGTCGTCTCTTGATTGCATGGTTTTCTTCGTGTATTCCTGTTTTGGACAACAATATGATCCGAGGATTCTGTCTCACGTTACCAAGATATTGCATTTACCAAGGATATATTGCATGTAAATGACCTTTCTCTACTAGGGGCACTCTCCTCTAGTATTGCCCGTTGAGGCATGTAGACATGGTTCCTCCTTCATTTGCATTCATATCATGTTTGACAGCCTTTGATAGAAGGATCATGGGCATCTTTGGTGACATACCAGACTAGTAACCTTTGAGTGTGTGACATGATATTTGGCACGGAGACATATATCTTTACCGCTTTTGTGTGGAGGGGTATGCTTATTATTGATGGAGGATACAACTACGTTGTTTAGTGTGTTTATGGCTTGGAAGGGACTATTCCAATATTTGGAGGATCCACTGATGGATGATTATCATGAGTTCCATCGTGAACACCCTAAGGAGATTGAGTTATGAAAACAATATTGGCCTCCAAACTACATTTTTATTATTTGGGTACAATGTTTGATGATGCAAGTTCATCCTTGGAACTTGACACTTATGATACGGTTGGAGCTAGTAGAGTTGGGAAGAGGTCAAAGGTCTTAACCTTTACCCTCTAGCATTTTTGGCTAGTGTAAAAACAAAGGTAAATACTCCAAGACATTCAATGGTATATTAGGTTCATTCCCAAGGGAATGAGGTACCCAAATATGCTAACCAGAAGGGAAAAATGTGAGTTTAATCTTCTTTAAGGAGCTCTGGACTGCACAACCCAAAGAGCATTATGAATAGGAGGTTGCAGTCTTTCTATTCTACAGATTTTTTATTTCCATCAGTTAGAACAATATTCAAGCATGATGGCAGTCATATGAATCATTCAATACGATTTACTGATGATGGGGATCTATCCCTTACAAGCTATAGTCGAGGCGAGAATCTCGATGAAGTATTTCGGGTGAAACAAACACGACCACAACTCAATTGTAAGTATTCGGCACCAGTCCATGTTGATTCCATAGGTCTCACACCAGATTCACGAGTTCTCATTCTAGCCTAACTACAATTGCAGTTCAATCAAGTAAACACTTGCAAGAAAGGAGATGCCACCACTTTATTCCTATGCCTATTTATACAAAATGCCTTTCTCATATTATTTATACAAAATTCTAGTGCCTTCTCCTAAACGGTACTTACACAAATCAACCTTTCCTAATCCTTCATGATCTATCTACTTCGCTGGATCGTGCCTCCAACTCTCAAGTAAATGCGTCTATTCATACTTGCAACTCTTGGATGTCCGCAGCAATTTTCTGTGGGTGAGACAAATGACCTTTAGAAATTCTCTTCCCAAGGCTTTATAAATTGTTTTTCTCTTCTCCTTGGTATCTTCAAGATTCTCTATCACTCTTACTTATTTCTCCAACTGCTGCGTCTCCTCCTCATCACACCGCACAAAGAGTTGTTGGGTACACATGTTAGCAAGAGAGTCCAACCGAGCTTTGCTCTTGTCCAAAACAGTTTCCACAAAATAAGAATGAAATAAAACTTTTGTGATAACTTGAAAATTGTGCGAGGTTTCTTGTGGTACAAATTTAATTTAGACTAGTAGAATATATATTCTCACTCATGAAGTCTCGTAAACATTTAGATTCAAGGAATTTTGTTAAATTGGCTGGCATGTTGATTACAAGTTTATGCATTGTTTCAGGCTGACAGTGTTGTTGGCCTCGGCTACTTTCAGACCCGAAGCAAATCTCGAAAGGAAACAAATCATCCCACGGAGACGTGGTGGAATCCCATTAGCAAACAGTGATGTACATTTTCCACGACCACCCCCATGGATTTTTTTTTAATTGGTTGGCATGTTTATTAAGTATCAAAAAATGAAAATCATTTATATCTCCAAATAATAGATTATATATGATCAAAATCTATAGCTCTCATATCGCTATCAAATTGAGATAGTTTTTACAAATGAAATTTATTACAGGGATTTTAGGAACATGGTCTAATGAATGTCAACTCGTCTTTTCTCGCTCGCAACTAAAGCGGTCATAGCCTTGTATTAATAACAAATTATTATTTAAAAAAATATTATGATAACTGGAATTAGTGAAGATCGTACAGTGCGTAAGATATTTGATTCCGAAGACAGCCATTAATGGGATACCACCACATCAACATACTAGTAATTCAGAAACAAACCATATCAACAACCTTCATGTGGCTGACAAAGAAATCACAATCCAGGAATATTGACAACGTTTCTCGGAACTTGAAACTTTACTGCCAATCTCGTCATACAGAAACTTCCCAATTGGTTTGGACCAATTCATGAATGCTACATCCATCATCATCATCATATATCACTACGATCAAGTGAAGTCACTAATCTTAGTAATCTCATCTATATACAACTATCGGCGGTTGCCTTAAGAAGCGAGCTCGGTATTCGAACGAACAAAGGTCTGCAAAACTTTGAAGAAAATTTCTCGCTTGGAGCCTTCGAGCCTACACAAAAAATACACAAGCACCTGCAGAAGAATCAGAAGCTTCACTGCTTGGGATCTTCCACACGAACCTTCTTGAGCTCCACTGCATGTTCCTGGTCAAACTTCTCGTAATAGCCATCGGGTTTGGGAGGGATGAGCCGTTTCCAGATCCAGTGATTCCGGAACAGGGGCGAAATATCTTCGATGGGCACTCCCTTGGTTTCGGGCATGAGCAGACCCACGAACACGGTCATGAGAAAAACCCAGCCCGCGAAGAAGAAGAAGAGCCCGTACTCGAACACGCATAACATGGTCAGTAGAGACTGTCCTATAGCGAAGGTGAAGACGAGATTGGTTGCGATGGCCAAACTCTGCCCAGCTGACCGAACCTCCATCGGGAATATCTCGCTAGGAATCAACCACAGAATCGGTCCCCACGACCAAGCAAAAGCCGAGACGAACACACAGATCAGCACCACCACGAAGATTCCCAGACCTTTGGACAGATCGTTGTGCTGTCCGAGATTATATCTCAGAATTATCCCAACCAGGACCTGCAATACACAAGTGGAATTCGCAGTATCAATCACTGCGTTACAAATCATCATCCCTTCTGTAATATTCAGATACCTCATCCGGGAAGATCGAGTGAAGGAAAAGAGTGAAAGATATGGAGACTGAGGCAACAACTCTACCAAATCCAAACGTTTTAGTAGACTGAGAGATTTTGCCAGAGTTTGAGGAGCGATATAAGCCTGAGATGGGTAGATGCGACATCATGAAAAAAAAGGAAGTTGAACTTGTTGAAATTACCAGAGAGATAAACATCTGGACTCCGGCTTGGTAGACGAGAATCTTGCGCCCCCATTTGTCTACGACAGCGATGGCGACAAGGGTGGAGAGGAGATTGACTCCTCCGACAATGACCGCAGAGTACAAGGACGCATCGCTGGCAAAGCCGATGGTTTTGAAGAGGACAGGAGCGTAGAACATAATGGCGTTGATGCCTGTCATTTGGTTCAGGAACGGGATCATCGTCCCGATGATGAGTTGTGGTCTGTAGCGCCTCTGCATCAGATTCCTCCACGGATGCTTGACGGAGTTGGCTATCTTGCTGGCCTCGACCATGTCATTGAACTCCTCGTCCACGTTTGAAGTTCCACGAATCTTGATCAGAGTCGCCCTGCCTTTCTCCATCTTCCCCCTCTCGATCAAACTGTTGGGTGTCTCTGGAAGAAAGAGAGCCCCAACTGTGACGATTGCGCCGGGCACAGCAGCCAGGCCCAGAGACAGGCGCCATCCCCATGGCTCCAGTTTCCCTGTTCCATAGTTGAGCAAATTTGCGCACAGAATCCCGAAAGTGATCACCAGCTGGAACATAATGTTCAACGCCCCTCTCAAATGCGATGGAGCAATTTCTGATAAATATAAAGGCACCGCCTGAAAAATCCCATTCCAGCCAATCCAGCTGTCAGTTAAAAAGGAAAGCACAAGGTACTTTATGATCTTTGCCGTCATATTTGACAGGGTTCTGTTCTGTTCTGTTTTATTTCAGCAATCTTTCTAAATTATAGGCATCGAAAACAGCATCAAACTCATCGTTTTGCTCGACACGAAAGGTTGGCATTGTAATGGTTGTCTCAAATCCGGGCTCAAATTCCACAAGTGAGAAGCGAAGGCAGTTTTTGACATGAATAGAACAGACCTGGCATGCAAATCCAATACCGAGACCGAGCATAATTCGCCCAATAATGAGCATTATCAGGTTGACTGCAGCTGCATTGAGAATGGCTCCGCCGAGGAAAATGATGCCACCCATGAGTATAGACGGCTGCCTTCCCCAGTTGCGGGTGGTGTATGATGCTGCGAGAGAAGCAACCATGCCCGCCAGATACAGGGAGGATGTGAAAGCTTGCAGACCTTGGTTGTCATATTCACAATAATTGCTCTTCTTGTTTTCCTTGTTGCGGAAAACCACGGGGAAAAACTCCTCCAGGAACATGTCCATGGATGTCACACCACCTGCAAGTGATGACCCATGGCACGACCGATAGTCAGAATGAAAACTCTAGGCGGACGCTGTCACTATCAGCTCCTGTGAGAGAATTAGATGCTCTGCAATATCTAGAGTTCGACGACATCTTAATTCATTCACAGTTGTCTCAGTTTACCGATTCCAACGAAATAAGCTCAAGCTAAACTTTAAGGAGGAAGACAATGTCACTACAAAATATCTACTGCAGTTAGAAGATAATTATTGGAAGAAAAGACATACCTGATATTCCAATATCGTAGCCAAACATGAGACCGCCAAAAGCGGCCATGACACTGGCCAGGACGACATAAAGAGTTGTGTGCCCTTCATAATTCTTCCCTGCTCCAACCGGGTTCACGAATCCTCCCGCCATTGCCGCCTAAATGACGTTGACTCAAAATCTGGTAATTTACACACTCAGTCTACTGGATGATTTGCAGCCGAAGCGAAACCGAATTCTCTAGCAGACTGTCTTAGAGACTGTAATGGAACTGGCTAGACGACAGGGGTCTTGTCCGAGAGTTTTCTTCCTTGCACTCTCCTCATGCTGAACACTCTGATTCCGCATGAAATGTACAAAAATTGCTGTCGGTTTGTAACAGAAACGAGCTATGCACGATGAACTGTGATGTCTTTCGAGCTCAGCAGCTAATCAAATGACACAGATATACGTCTATAGAAAATGTTTGTGCACTTTATGAGACCCGGGTACTACAGCTATTGGATTTCCTTGCTAAAGTTCAGAGATCAGTCATCCTTGTCGAAATTCTCTATCTTTGTCTACCTAGACCTCAATCTTGACCTGTATTACAATAGATTTTCATGTCTGCATGAAAACCTTGTTCACGAAGGTGGAGCTCTCCTGGTCCAATCACTCATGGGCCTGAAGCGAGCAAGCGAACAAACAATGTGCTCCTTATCAATGATCCTCGAGGACCTGATTTATAGCCTGACATGAATCTTAGAATAAGGCTTAGCTTACCTTTTGTGATCTTCTGACAGCAGTTTCTGATGTGTGATGACAGTGTGTCACTGATTTACGGCATCACTGCCGTCACCTTTTCCTAATGCACCACTGTGCCCTTCACACTGTACCTCTATGCAGGCAGCTCTTTGCTCAAGTCATTTGTCCCAGTGGATTTCCTAATCAAGAGTGATTCTGTGAGAAATCTTTCTCGTCATGCATTAAAAGCTCACTAATGCTGACTTTGCTTTCTGCTTGGCCGTAGTCTCCTGAAGTGGACTTCAGTCTCACCTCTGTCTTCCTCATATGAGAGCTCCTCAGTCATTGGTCTTTCCTTGTTGACTGATGTCTCAAACTGAGACGTGGACTGCTTTCAGTAGTGGTTCCTCGAGAGACCTGTGTCGTCGTATTTTCTTCCATCCGAATCATATTAGGCGAGATGCCCCCGGTGCGGTAGGAGACACCAAATTCCGGCAGCATTTTGTGAGATCTGTCCGAGTACAGTTCACCATCCACGACGGATATGGAGAAGCATGGAATAAAAAGTGCGATAGATAGATATAGGCCCGATGTAGATAGAAGAAAAGGGTGATATGGGTACAAAATATGAAGCGGGTGAAATCACAGCGTTAGAGATCTGTGGCGATTAAGTAGTAGAGAACGATGTGTCAAAAGCAATAGTTGGAGATGGCTGATTAATTGGAAGCCTAGTTACATCTTGACACCTGTCTCCATACTGTTCGATAATGGCAAGCGAAGCTTTCGAGCATAAGCGGTAAACTATCCAGTGCTTAGTCAGTTGGCTCGTCATTTCCAATTAGCCAAGTGTCCTGTACAAAAGATCTTTAGAGTTCGGTCAAATGGCACAAACCCCTAGCTGGAGAAAGTAGCGAGGCTTAGGAGGCCGTAGTCTGACTCTTGTCTGCTTGCATCACAAGAAGATGCAGAAACTATATGCTTTATGTACTTTATCAATGCAGGTCAATGGTTAGATCGTCAGACTCGGTCAGAGTGCAGACTGGCGTCTCTCGAAGTGTAGCTTAGGGAAGAAAGCGTTCACCTTAATGACTGATTGGTGATGAACGTCCCGTGCATCTTGGAGCAGTTAAAGGAACAAAGTTTTAATATAGTTTTCTGTGTGTGAATGGGTGGACTCGGAAGAAAGCACAACCTGTAAAACATCTCCAGAAGCGACCTGTCTACAATCGAGCTTTGCGTGGTGCTATATCAGTGGCATCTCAGGCCTACAGGCTCCCCCCCCTACTCGCCTCAGTACTGTGCAACTGCATACGTGCTCCTGTAACAGTTGAATAAAACTCACGACCTTCTCACCATGCAGTTTGTACTGTAGGCCATCTCCAATCAGATTATGATCGCAGATGATGATGCACGTCGCCTGAGGATCTTGTAATCTTCGATTGAGGAACTTAGACTAAGCTTGATCCACTGCAAGGTCGGCTAAGTCTTTGGGATCACAAGTCCAGAGCTCAGTGTAATCAGAGAAGACCTCACCGTCTTCATTGAACACAACACGTCACACTCTGCTGAGTTGCTCAAAATTTCTCAAGTCTTTTAGCTGAATTTAAAGTTAAGACCGTGGTTTTAACCCAGTCATGCACCATCTAAACTTATGATCGTTTTTGACATTTTTTCATGCATCCAGTCGTATCCAACAAGTCTGATCCGCTGCACAATATTTCATGGGCTCCATAGTTTCACCAGTTATGATAGTACGGTAACGCCCACCAACTGAACGGTACTGGATGCGTGTTCCGTGTTATTGGAGGTAGATTTCAACAGTCAAGGTTGATCAGTTACACATCCATCAGATTGTCTGGTCCAGTTTGCTGCACTATGAAACATTTACTGCAGTATATCTGACATAATGACTAGGAGGATTTGAAAAGTGGGGACACCGTAAAATAACAAAAAGGATGGGAAGACCCCATCAAGTCGTACATGGATGAAACCAAACGGGTAACATAGGGCTAGGCCCGAATTACATGACTAGGAGGTAATATTCCTCATGTGTGTAAAGTGTCCAATGTTCAATATTGACGTGGTAATTGTTCTCTCAAAACACGGTGACAATCTGCAATGAGATCTGAATTCGAAAGGACCAAATGAAATTCGCTGTATGCGATACAGCCATGAACTTGAACATTTCTACCTGCAGCAAGGCTTACTCTGTGATCTTATGGATCCTCCAATCCACCCTAGCATATTGATATCAGGATTCATTAGTTCTAAATAAGGTTGATCATGCACACTACTCATGGACGTGAAAGCAAAAGTGGATTGAGCACACATGTAAATATAGATGATTACAGAGCCTATGAAAATCCATAATATGAACTTATTTCAGAGCATCATCTTAACACTGAGGCTTACCTCAGTGTTAAGATGATGCTCTAGGCATGCTGAGCCATTGTTTTCCTTTACATAAAATGCATCTCTGCAACTGCTTGAGAAAATTCACGACATTCCTATTGGGATATGATAATCCTTGAACAGTTCCACTTTGTTGCAGACCTGGCAGAACAGAACCAAATCTTAAGATTGAGCTAAAGCAGGATCTCCGAACGCCAATGCTCTGCACCAAAGCAGCCAGTTCATTCCAGAGGGAAGACATTCTGTCGACATTGCAAGTAACAGTGGTCCTCGTTCGTTTGTACTCTTCACCAGGAGCGATATGGTGCCAAATCCAGAATTACTTCTCTTTCTGAATACTGTAGTCTGTAGCCGAATATAAAATGTTACACACGTTTTCAGTTATCAGATGCTCAAGCTACCTTCCATGCACTGCAGTTGGCCCGATGTTGGAATGAGGACGGACCATGCTACCACCATAGCCTCAACTGGATTCAGAGCTCTACTTCTCTTCCGGATTCTAAAGCATTCCATGCAGCCTAATGTGCACGGGTAAGGTGACATGATTTCTCATCCTCCAAACGAGTGCCATAACCTTGAGTGTAATATTCTTTTCCCAGAGCTCCCTGCTGATTAATCGAGGGCCACGTTCAGCTTCCCATCATTTCCTAAAGGTGTCTATGAAAGGTAACAAGGCTTTTGTAGATGACACCCGGAGAAAATCATCATCTCCCACGAGTTTCTCCTTCTTAGAACGAGATGGAAACAAACGTGATCTTGTTGCGGCAACCTCCTCCGACCGGCTTCAGAGCTGGTCTTCCTATCGCAGATCCTTAACAAATTTTAGCTGCTCACGACATGCAGAATCCGCTTCTGTTCTGGTGTAAGAGTCAGACTGTTAGGCCCCAAGAGCTACAGTCCAGCTGCCGGCCCACTGCAAATAATTGTGCTAACAACCAACTTTTTCTAGGTCCTGTTGACACATCTTTAAAATTGTTTCCAACTCCTACGGCGAAGTTTATCTCAAAATTTGGCTATTTGTTACATGAAATGCAATGATGATTAGCCTGTCTTATAACTGTTAGGATCCAAACTTCCAAGTTTTCATCTGATTGTCTAAATAGAGTCTCAAACAAACTGACGTGACAAGAGCATCATGCATTCTGGCGTCAAGCTGAGTCGCGATGAAATAGCTAATGCTAGATCCAAATGTTATTGGAGACTACTTCTACTTGAGCCTCCAGTTACGTGAAAACGTTAGCTGAACTTTAGTTGGCAGATGTGTGAATTTCAAAGACTTAGTAAGCGTCCAGGCGCAAGTTCCATTCGTAGCTCTGAGAGTGGCGTTGTTTGTCGGTGGATAGATCCAGAAACCAGATGAGCACTTGGATCAGGCAAAGAGTCGTCGGAGGCACCTGAGCAGAAGAATCTTCAACGACAGGTGTAGCGAACGCCAGAGACGGAGCGTTGAAATTTGGAATCCTCACAGATTTTTATGCACATTGTCCGGGGCTCACACGCGACCAGAAACCTGTCACGAAACACTTCCGTGCCAAGTCGTAAAGCAAAAGCACTGGTGAGCAAGCTCCGGCCGGGTCGGAGTAAGACGCCCTCGCGAGCCGTCGGACGGAGGCCTGCCGAGATCCCAAACGTTGACCACTAGAGGATTTGTTCGTACGATTTCACGACGAATGTAATGTGCAGAACAATGACAAGGTAGTGGCTGGAAGCCTGGGACTTGAAAGGTTCGTCCTTCCCGACGTTTGCTAACCCAAATCACACAACTCTGGTATGAGCTTAGCGTTATCTTACCTAGTCACGGATGGACCAGAGACCAGACAAGAGGAACGTTCAGGAGATAAGACGTGTTTGACCTAGTAACTCGTCACGGGAGAGGGCAAACAAAGCACTAACATGTGGACACTTCAACAACTTATGTGGCGGCATCCCTAGTTAGTTAGCTCTGCGCATGCAAAATAGATAGTGCAATTAGCTCATTTGCATTTGAATTGTGTTAGGGCCTACATTGCCATTAGGAGACATATGCTCAATGGGTAGAATTGGTATTATAGCTCATTGGTTTACAGTTTTAGAAGTTGAGCCTTGGTATTGTGACCTATGTTGATTAGTAGCTAGTGATACAACCTAAAGTGTTTAAAGCACAAAGTGGGTTTGGTTCAATTATAATCTCTCTTTTATGTTATGGTTATAAACGGAATGTCATTGTGTACGTTTTGAGAATACAAAAGATTATGATAAAAAATTTCTAAAACTCAAATTGGATTTTGTTGTGATAACTATTAATTATTGGAGCGCTAAAGATATTTTGGCAAGTTTTGATTGATGTATCTTCGATCATTTTTTTTAAGAGTGTGCAAGGCACAAAATTTTGATATTTAGGGGTCTGAAATTGGAGTTGAAGATTTTTAAAATCCCGTAGAAGTTTCAAATAGTGTCCGTTTGCAAGAAAAAATTGCATTATGTAGCAAATTAAAAAGGGCTAATTGAAGGTAATACCTTAAACAATTGTATTACTAGTGTCAGATTATCGATATGGAGACCAGAAGGCCTTTAAAATTCAATTTTAGTGTTTTTAAATGCCCTCTTCAAGCTATGTCAGCCTTGGTTGGGTTAGTTTGACCCCTTTGATCGATGCTTTTGAGATGAAGTATTGTTATTTATGTTTCTTGTGATTGATATAACTCCATCTTGACTTCTCGTTTGTGCACCACATTTGTTTGTGTTGGTGCTTTGTTGTTTGGAGTGTTAGTGCTCATGTGTGCTGCCGATAGTGAGGCTGGATTTACGGACTATTCAAACTATCCATGTTTCTCCCCACATGACTTGAGGACATGTAGACTGGGTGAATGCATGTGGTCCAACCTTGGTCTTTGAGGTTCATAGAAAACTCTGATTTGGGTTTAGAGAGTGATGGAGCTGAGCTTGGTGATATCTTGGAATGTGTACCCACACCATTGTTGTGGGACATGGACGATATCTAAGGGGTCACCGAGGGTCCTAGACGATATTCGGGTATAGTTGGTACTATTGAGTTGCATGATTTCATACATGAGTTTGACTCATGGTGTGATTTACAGCTGATGCGCAACTGTACATTCTTTAGTCCGTTTATGGCTTGGAAGGGATTATTCTAGCATTTGGAGGGTCCGCCGATGGATGATTATCATGAGTTCAGGTGTGAACACCCTAAGGAGATTAAATTCTGGAGACAAAATTGGTCTCCAAATTACATTTTCATTATTTTGGATACAATGTTTGGTGGGGTGAGTTCATCCTCTCTACCTAGCACTAATGATACGGTTGGAGCTAGTTGAGTTGGGAAGAGTTCATATGCATCATCCTTTAACCCTATTCTTGAATTCTTTGCGCAGTTGAGGAGATACTACCAAGGAATGAGAACTGACAAGCTACGAGGTTTGTAGGAATTTCAACATGAGACTGGGGAGAGTTTTCGAGAGGCGTATATACTCGAATGGGTTGGTTGATCAGTTTTATCCATAGGGTGACATGGCCACAAGATGTCTAATATTGGTATGGGATATTGGACATGGAGTTGAGATGTAGAGTGAGAGATGTTATCTTACTACATGGGACATCACCTACGTTGGCTATTGTGTTTTGTCTTGTTGAGTGTATTGAGCTCAACATGCAAGAAGGGGTGGTGATTGCTGGGTTCAACAAGGATTCATCAACTTCGTCAACTCCTTCACGTTACCAATCTACAACACAAACTCAGAGTGGTTATGGTAGACATGTGGGACAGTCTCGACCATGAAGATAGAGTGGTGAAGGTGATGCATCGAGACCATTTCCATCCTTTTCAGATCAACAATCAGTTGTTGGGATGGTGTTTTTGATATATGGTGGACCTCATCACAAGAAAGATTGCCTTGAATGTCGAAGGATGGATCTGTTGGATCAAGATCGATGTGACCATGTCAGAGACATGGTCACATCGATCTCCATCCAGAATTACAATCAACGAGAGTTGTCATGGTAGTTCCTAGAAGAGGACGAGGACTTCAAGGTGGCAATGATGGTGGTAGAGTACCAGCGTCTAGTTTAGCATTAGCCCATGAGGCTAGTTATGAGGTGAACATGTTATCTTGAATGGAGTAGAAGATATCAAGTATGGCTATAGCTCAACAAGGATCAAATTCTAGAGCTGGTGACTCTACAATCATATGATGGAGATGTTGTAGAGTACATGTGTGCAACGGCACAATCATTGTAGGACCATAATTACCTAATGTAGAGCTGGTTTTTTTGTTTTTTAATAAATAGAGCTATATTTAGAGTAAATAGACCTAATACCTTGAAAGGCAGTGGGGCGAAAGTCCAGATGCAAACAATGACTGGATCTATGACTCAAGCCCCACGCTGGAAGCAAATATTGGATTCGGTGAAATGGGACATAGCTCAATTGCTCAGTACATGGTCTGTATGTAGGTCTTCTTTACAACCTCCTCTCTACTCAATGATTCAATCCACGCTTCGTTGTTTAACTAGTTCATAGTAATGCAGTGTTCAAGATGCATCAGTTTTCTACACGTGCACTTGCTTACTTTCAGCTGCGTTCCAGTTCGAAAGCGGGCTCTGTTTATGGTGGTACAGAACACACAAGTACAGAAAGTGTACGCTTTAGAATCGCGTGTTCGCTCCAGGACCAGCATCGACTTCTCTGTTTCGTAAGTGGTTCATGGCGCATCCAAGGGTTGCTCTGAGTCTCCACGGTCTTCAGCTCTGGAAGCGTTTTCTTGCTGTTAACAATGAGCAAAGTTCATCCCCGCACTAGGGAAGTCTCGCTACGTATACGTATGTGCGTCATTTCATCTATCGATTTGTTATAGCTGAATGGCTTCCAATGCAGCCAATGCAGTTGTTTATCTTTTGTAGGTGAGAGCTTCTTTTAGAAGCGAAACGTCCAATAGTTCACTCCTACCTGATGGGAGAAGTATAAGGAAAAACTTAAGTAATGAGCATTTATTTTGGGCAAAGAATAGGATGTCCACATAATTTGATTCCAAGTTTTAGAGGACACCCGACACACCCTATGCTTAAGCAAATAGGACAGAGTTCACACCTTGTACACATACTACGAATTGTCCCTTCGGATCGGCTTGAGCCTGAAGCCATTACGCAGCCATTTCTTTAAGTAGCAAGCTTAAGTTATTGCTCATACATACTCCTGATAACATTCACTGTACTCGTGGCAGTACGACGAATGCTATCGGGTGAAGTACACGGTAAGATTAGAGAAGATTGTGCCCACCTGATCGGCGATGTTTCCATTAGAATTTGGGATCCATTTAATGCACGTACTGCATTTTGAACCGCGCACGCTCACCTTGCAAGTGAAATCTATACTGAAGACATCTATAATGCAAATTAGTAGCAACAGTTCCTTTTTAAACCTCCGTACATCCGAGAACAACAGACAGGAAGCAAGTTGTTGCATTCCCTTCATCTGGATACTCACAACAGATGATCGGTATACAGTCACTCACATGCTACCATGAAAGCTATGATTTACGTCCTAGAAACTGAACCGTATTGGAGCCCAAAGACCACAAGTAACTATTGAGTCACTCGTCCCACGAGTTTTCATCAAGCCTACATGTAGCCAAAAGCTTCTAACAGGCCCTTAGTCAGGAGCTCACAATAGTTCGTCCAGGCATTGTGCTTGACCACCGTCACTCTATGTACGTGTGGGTAGTGAATGTGGGCAAATGACATCAGATTTTAGCAGACTTTTTGGACTGGCAGACTGTATCATGATCATCTCGCATGTCCCCATGAGATCCCTGGCTGTTCTCTTCAACAACCTGGACTTCATCCCATGACCTGCTAGATGTTCGTCTCGGGTTTTAATCACCCAGATGTCAAACGTGACTCCAAGAAACAATGACAAAGTCTATGGCTGTGACATTCTGGTGCGAATCACGATGGCTGGAGAGAAGCTAAAAACTCTACGATCAGCTTGTTTACCATCTCGTGTTGTTCCTGGTGCAAGAAGTGTCCAGAGTCAATTGTCACAATGTCTTGAAGATTAGGACAAAATTCCCTCTTTTTAGCAAGGAAATCTTCTTTCGAGAATTTAGAGTCAGCAGAGGTAATCAAAGGAATATCATGACTAGCTTGAATGAGGATTGCCGGAGCTTCCAAAAGCTTATCTCTCCAGGCTGCACATAACTCCGTACCCCTGAACACAGATTGCAAGTCATAAGCATGACAAGGTTTTGTTCATCAGTTCCATCGGTCCAGAGTCAGCACTCGGTTTCCAAAATTCATAAAATTTGAAAAGCTTTCAAACATACACGGATCCCCCGCGTGCTACAACAATGCAAGACGAAGGCAGAAGTAAACTCTCAATATTCGTTCCACTTCATGCCATTTCTCCTCTCGCGCGCATGAACTGCCACTGCAGCTTTAGTTCGGCTCTCCTTTAACAAACCTTTTCAGGTTCCGATATTGATTGAGACCGCCAGTGAAGCCCGTTCTTTTGAATGTATCAGCATAAAACTGCAGATCTGCAGGCGTGAGCCAATCGGGGAGCGGCCTCAGAGTTTCTTCATCATCTGAATAAACTTTTGGTATCCCCATTCGAGGGTCCTCGTGCCACCGAGTGAGAAAACTCTTCAGCAAGTAATGTGTCTTCTCCTTGGCAAACAAGGCCTCTGCACGCCCTGGCTCCTGAGTTCAAGTTAATCAATCTATGGGATTAGCCATTAAGAGAATGATTTTTAACATACGTTGGACAACCGGACGTGGACGAGAGCTGGAATAAACAGAGAGATCGAGAGTCTTCTTTCACAGTAGTGATTGCATTTTCAGGTACTCTGGCAAACTGGTTCTTACGTTCAGGAGTAGTCATTTTCCATCTCGATTCCACATTGGAGACTTGGATGGAATACCTGGAATATATTGATGTAAACATCTTCGTTGAAAGTGCGGCGAAGATCCAAATAGTTCGTCATCTGATTAATCCATGGGTATGGCATGACGCCCAGGGAAACTACTGCTCGGACGAGTTCAGGTCGAAAACGTACAAGATTCCAGACATGACCTACTCCCTGATCGTGCCCAACCAAGAAAACCTGCAGATGGTTGTATTGGCATGAACTTAATTCAAGAAATGGTGCTAAGTGTTTGTCATTCTCAGCTACATCCAGATTAACCAAGTAGTTTTGTCATCCCTTCACTAAGACGCTGATGGTGACTTCAACTGGAAAATCGATATCAAGTCCTTGAGGCTAGCACTGTGCCCTAGTACTGTGTATAAGAATCTAACACAATTTAATCAAATCTGTCAAAATCAGCATTGCAAAAGGGGTACCTTCTCAGTGATGTTGAGAGCTTCCAAAAGGCCAACGATATCACCCATGATGTCCAAGAACGTGTACTTCTCACATTCTTTCGGAATGTCTGACTCCCCATAACCCCGAAGATCTGGAACATATACGCGATATCCTGCAGCAGCGAGAGCTGGAATCTGGTACCGGAAGCTGTACCAGAAGTCTGGAAAGCCATGTATGAGCAATACCGGGGGTCCTGCGAGAGTGAGATCAACTATGGTTAGTTGACAACCACCAAAACTAGTTGCAAATTTGCATGCGGTTCCCAGTCTGTTGTACAAGAGCAGTCAATGAAAACATGAATTTACTGCGCGAGTATCATTAGCTAACTGGCCATCCCTACATCTTGAATATTTTAGACAACGAGAGAACCGTCACATACATGTAGCGGACTACAATAACCGAAAAAACACGATTTTGACTTGCCAGTTCCCATCATCACGCAGTGCATTCGAATGCCAAGTTCTATATCGACGTACTTGTGTTCCAAGCCCTCCATGTCGAGCTTCATTGCTGTGCATAACGCAGGCATAACTTTCAAGTAAGCTGACTGTCATGCATCTCGTGAACTTGAAATTGCGCAACTACAATGAGATGAACTCAAGACCAAGTCCAAGGTTCAGGTTGCAAGGCCGCATGTTCTGATACCGTACACAAAGGGAAAATGAAAACACTAACAACCACTGGACCAAAAGAAAACTCGGAACATAACACAGTTTTCTTTCTTTCACAAGAAGAGGGCTGAAATCAGGCAGCCTGCTTACAGGCAAAAGAGTTGCCAGACCTTTTGACT
Organism: Marchantia paleacea; assembly: GCA_014180765.2. Taxonomy (NCBI): domain Eukaryota; kingdom Viridiplantae; phylum Streptophyta; class Marchantiopsida; order Marchantiales; family Marchantiaceae; genus Marchantia; species Marchantia paleacea. Next base: position 668,422 of record MUAA02000005.1, read on the forward strand.
TCGGATGCTGAAATTCAGGTGCCTCATCGTTGCTGGCTCGTTTATTAAAGTAAGACAGACGATTCCTGGGAGCACCGAAACAGATCCTTTGCAAATGGGACACGATCAGCTAGCTTATTCACCGGGTTTATTCTTCCTCATGTATGTTGTGAGCTTTTGACATCAATAGAAGACTGATGAGGGAATACTCAGAGAGAATATTTGTAGTTTTGTATCGTCCTGCATCTTGGAAGATTAGGAAACTCGGAAATACTAGGGCGTTAGATGATAGCAGGTAGAATTTTACTGTGGGACATGGAGAGCACCTGTAGTTTTATGGTTAATAGTATACCTAGTTATGGTCACACCTCCTACTGCTCTACGGCAAAATGCTGAAAGTTTTATGGCTATACTCTATTTACCTCCATAAACAGGAGTAGTTTAATTGCTGTAGTTTCTGGTGCAAACCCAAAGTTATTGAGAGCGAACACCAAATTTAGCGATGATTTTAGCTATTGTATAATATCTTAGTAAAAAATCGTGGTAGTAGACTATACGGATCTATGGCAAACAGAGTCTCGGCAGGTATAAAATATCACCGCCATGGGTGATATTTGACCTTTAGACAAGTGCAAATGTCCTCGAGGTTTTCAGGAATATAACTTAGAAGTACTACCCCTTAATCCGTGGCTCTGTCGCAAGGGACGACGATGCGACCCCGACTCACCGATCCCACACACAAATCACGTCGCACTCCATCTGTAATGTTAATCACAGGTAGGAATATTCTGCAGGTAGTGTTGTAGAACAAGACCGCAGTCCTTCACCGAAGTTACAGGTTGTGGTCAACTCTTACAGTTTTGTTGCATTTGACTAAAAGCAATAAAAATTCAGTAATTCTATTCTGAAACTCCCCACTATTTTGCCCTCCAGGAGTTTTTTCGTATGTATTTTCTGGTGCAATACACCAATTTCCGATGCAAACCCAAGTTTTGAGGAGCCGGCACCAAATTTAGCAATGGAATCGACTATGTTACAATTTTTATTTACAAAATTATGGTCTAACTCTAGACGGGTCTTTGCAAAAAGAGAGAGAGTGAGGAGTTATGGTCAACACCTGTAATTTATTGGTTTGGTAAAAAAAGTAAAAATTGATTACTTCTATTCTGAAACGCCGTAGTGTTGTTTCCAAGACACTTATTAGAAAGTAGTCACTGGTACGTCCCCGATAGGTCAGTTGTTCGTCGTTGCCCTTGATTGCTGCTCCACATGTAGAGGCACCAGTCAGGACTAATGTAACAACTGAATATAATGGCTATCTTTCTACGACATTTCGAATTCTTATGCCGGGAGAGAGATTCAATCAGCACATCTTTTGCCATCTTCTCTCCTAAACATGAAGAAATATTCTCACAATTCCTCTTCAGTGACAAGAAATTTTCTTACTTCTCTGAGCTTAGTCTAGGAATCATGACTTGATTGTTGCTCAAAGGAATACAAGCAGTACAATCCTACACTAGTGGATGAAGGTCTGCTGATGAAATTCAAACAACCATCTTTTCAACCGTATTATTGACTGGCTAGTGAGGTTTTGACAAAGCAATATTGGTCCGCCACTTACTACCCAACCAATTGCACATCCAGGTAAACATATCCAATTTCAGACCTACGGCTATATGCATCTTCTTTTCAACTTGAATCATATGAACCTGGTGAGATAAGGTACATGATCTTGCCTTCTGTACTCCCGATAAACAATCATATTTGATTGCTTTCATGTGCAAAAATCTTTGTTAACTTGCAAGAACTTTACAAGACATTTTTAACTAGCAAGAATAGGAGAGCGTCTTCAAGATGCTGAGAATCAACATATGTACAGAAACAATTGGTAATGTTTGGTCTCCTAGATCATATAACACCAACAAATCTTAGATGTCTCAGATCCTTCTTTAAGAGTTCTTCTCACTTCCTCTACATCTTCCCGTGTAATATGTAAGAAACTCTACTTTTCTCTTAGTGGGATGCGCCCAGTTCATCTGTCGGTTGTTGTCTGTGATCGACATCCTGGTATCAACATTCAACAAAACCGGCTGTTGTGAACATTGGTGTCCCTTGATTCTGCTGATCTGGTTGTGTTCGGCTTCGAGTTGAGATTCTCGAATACAAGAATTTCTGAAATTGAGCAGATAGAATGCCAACACCTCAGCAGACTGACGAAAACGTTGGAAGATATTAATATATATATATATATATATATATATATAGGGCGATTCCGCACAATCTCGCTTGTATCTGCTGATCGAGTGTCAAGAGCATGATTTAGGGTAAACCGAGAGGATGCCCAAAAGAGTCCAGGAGAGAAGGGGAAACTAACAGTCGGTATCTTCCTAAAGGGAAACTAGGCGCGTTGCATTCCGTAGAGTAACTCTGCAAGTAATTGATTTGAAGGCAAGGTGCATGTGTTGCAGTGAGTATTTCCAGACCCAAGGAGTGAGGGATGAACAGATGTATGAGTAAACGAAAGAATCACAGATTGAGCGTTGCTATCTTCTTCGAACGCGACAATTGGAAAATAATTCTGTACACTCTCGTGTGGTTGAAGTGGTTATTCTTGACCTCCCGGTAAAGAATCCAAATATCCACCGTATAAATAAGAAGTAAAACCCCAGAGGGACAAAATCATAGCAATGGCTTTGAGACCTCCGAACTTATCACCGAAGAAGAACACTGCCGACAGTGCTAGAAAAGGAAGATTGAAGCTGGTAAGAACCCCTGCAAACAGGGATGAAGTGAGCATTATAATGCCCAGAGTTGATAGGGTGGTGAGCTGCCAGCCAACCGCACCCCCCACGAAGCTGATCCAGTACACCTCCATTCCTCCCCTGAACGCGCCCATCTCAGCCTTCAGACGGGCGTAATCTCCACTGGCCATCATTCCGATGAACACCACCAGGCTCGCCACAGCTGTCGAGTAGGTGTGCATCTCCAGCATGATGTAAACCTCCAGATACTTGTCGTCCGAGGCTTTCCGCTCGTGGTCGTCGTTTTGGAGATCGAGTTCCCCGCTCGAGATCTTCCTGGCTTCTTTTCTTCTCCTTGCATGGTCCAGTTTCTGCAGTATCAGCTCCATCAATGGCAGCAGCAGACCGTAAAGTAAGTTGGCCAACATGGACATGGCGAAGCCCAGGGCATACTTCCCTCCAACCGACTCATTGTTGGTTTTCGAAGCCAATTCCAACAGCACCGCACTCAAGGTGACGAGGATGACGGTATTCACTGAGAAGGCAGTGAGCTTCTTCTTCACCAGAATGTATGCAAAAATCGATGTGAATGCCACATGCGTGGCTCCCAGCAGCCCTACCGTTGATATTGGCAGGTACAATACACTGAATGAATAAAAGAGGTTGTCAATGGCCACTATTATGCCGAGAAACACGTACGCTGACATAGCGTACAAGGATAAGCTGTAGTTCAGCTTGCGATGCAGGCGAATGAGGATCATAATGAGCCCTGTTACAGGGAATCCGACCGACTGCGAAAGAGTGTACAGCCATAAGCTCTGGCCTCCACGGTCGAAATAGAATCTTCCGAGTAGAGAGGCAGTGATGAAACTGATGGCCAGACCGACGGAAGTGATGAACACTAGCGCATAGTATCCAAGAGATTTGGCGCTGATATTGAACATACGCTGCTGTTTGCTGATTTGATCTTCTCGTGCCGATTCTGTGACAGTACAAAAAGATCACTATTAATCATGTGATTCATCCGGAAGCATCCATTCTCCGTGTAGTCCACACACTATCTATTAAAAATCTACGACTGCTGGAGCTTTGGTTGCTGCTATGAAGCAAGGACTGAGACGTATGAGTATGAATTTCAGTGTGAGCCTGAGACCCTGCGATGACGTATCTTGAGTATTTTGTTGCAGATGGCTTTGCTAAGCAATCAAGTGGCACTTGATTGGTAGCACCGTAGTGCTTGTTTAGGTTGAGCTGGTCTTAAGCTGTCATGCAAGACCTGCTAACGATGTCTCACCTGGCTCTTCGTCCACGGGGAACACAACGGTAGAATGGTTTGAATGGGGACTGCCACTGTGACAGTTGTTGGAATCTTGACTGTCCCTGAAGTTCTGCAGTCGAGATCGGCTTCTGCTAAATTTTCTCGGAGTAACTACCACCGTTCCCTCACATGGTTCGCATTCCCCGGAGACGGTAAAGGTCGAATGGGTGGCGGTTAAAATGCAGCAGTTGTTGTTGACCTCGCGTTTTTCGTTCAAACTCATGGTTTCTAGCCAGCAGGAACGTGATTTTGCTTCCGGTACTGCCTAGTAAGCCCTTAGAAGATTCAATCAACTCTTGGCAACCTGTGTCAGCTAAAATCTGTTGAAACTGCGGAATCAGATCTCGGCAAGGAGGTCAAATCTGTCTGACACCTGCCCTGCCTCGTTCAAGCCAAAGGGTGCTCCGATGATATATGTGGATGGTGATCTTCATAGTCAATTGTCAGCCTCCCTTCTTCGTAAGTCGTGGTGAGCAGCAAACGCCAGAATGAAAGGCGAGAATTGAATGCATATATGGCCCTTGAAGCTTATACTAGCAGCTTTCTGTTGTAATATCCCATGTCTGCAGACTCACATGAGATGAGACAGCAAGAAAGCAGGAGTCGTACGAGAACGACATTGAAGTGAAGTGTGTCTCCGGGTGGTATTTAGCTTCAAGCTGAAATCATTTCCAGGAATATTCTATCCATTATCAGGAAATGTCCATTCCATACATGGAACAGTATCATACTGAAATGTGCGTTTCGACGGGTTGTGAAATCATCGTCTTCGGTACCAACGACATGACGATTACGCTGTGATCAACCTGGAGAATGCACGTGGTCAAGACGGTATGGAAGCTTGCACCAAACAAGACGACAACTGGCCCTTGGCGACAAAGACGAAGATACATTCCTTATCAGATTGTCAGATTTCAGGAACAGCGTTCTTTGTCATTTCCCGACGTACTCCAAAGCGTACTAGTAGTACTTCTATAATCAAATCAACTGTGGCACGGATATCCATGGGAAAACACTTTAAGAATTCAATGAAGAAACCGAGCCACCGAGAATGAAGGCCTCGACAGCTTCTAGTGCATCAAACATGCTGCCAAAGTTTTCTTTAGACTGCCAAATGTTCTGAGAGTTTGTATCTACCTGAAAACAGCGTGGAGTCCTTGGCTTAGACATGCGGGAAAGAGGATGGTATATCAAGCAGTGAAGAGGTTTGCTGACTGTCATGTGTACAGATCCATTCTCTGGAACTTGCAGTGAATCTTGAGGAGGGGATAATATATATTGCAGGCCAAAGATCTCCGGAATTCAGTATCGGCATGCAGCATTCACCGTAGTCCCCAAGAGTGATTGCACAACCGATCTCAACTGACTTACACTGTATTCTATCTCTCAATTTCCCTCTCGCCCCCCAAGATTCCGATGACGTATGCGCTTGTGAAATAGAATCTGATTGTGTATCTGTCCGAATCTGAACAGTTTGGTGTTACAGTAATTCAGTCAGTTCTTTATTCTCCAAAATCTGTGGTACGAGTATGCACGCAATTCAATATGGCACCTGCCGATGATTTGTCTGAACAGTAGCTGTGTCTAAATTAAACCAAGAGATTCTAGCTCGCTTGGTAGCTCAGGTGTCTGGGATGCAATCAGGACCTGGTTGCTTCCAAACTGGGCAATGGAGAGGGATAGAATACCTGTAACAGCTCAAATGTCTTCAGGTTGAAACATGCTCTAAACCATCGGAAGATCGGAAGATGGTTGCTGACTCTAGAAGATACTTCAACGAACCTTTTTTTGATCCTCATGTAGCTAATAAATCGTCACCGAAAGTCAACTAGCGTCCCCATGGAGATTGCAGAAAGTCGTGAGTCTGACAGATCATTTATCCTCGAGTCCCCATCACTTACACAGTACATGATGAGGGAGTTTTTCCGTGTTTGTGCTCTTTATTCTTGTTTTCAACGGTGGATCGTCTTTGTGATGATGGCTCGTCGTTCTCCAAGACTCGTATACGGCGATCTTGCAAGCATTTCCGTTGCTTTCTGCTACTTACCAGTACTCCTATGCGTCTAATGTTCCCAACTCCGGAGTGCTTATCAATGCTTAAGCGATTACATGTCGTCGGACTCTGAACTGGATCGAGAGTCTTTCCTTTCCTACATTCCACAATGATGGACTGTCCTATATGCACGATGAGCAATATCTCACTCCGCGTACAAAGAATAGTTAGTTGATGAGTTGCATTTAGGGAGACGCAGTAAAGTCACAAAAGGGATGCAAGACCCCATCAAATCGTACAAAGATGGAACCAAACCGGTTTCATATAGCATCACGCAGTGAAATATGTATTACAGTACCTAATATATCAAAACTATCTACCTCAAACGGTTTACAAACAAAATATCATCTTAAGAATCATCACCTAACGCGTGTTCTCGTGGAGTGCACTAACTAGTGCTCTATGTAGAACAATGTAAACCCATTACCTAAAATAGTCTAGATAATAACTAAATAGATTTGCATTTAGCCCACTAGCTTCATACAAAGCTGGTGGGACGGCAAGAAATTTCCCTTTAAGATGATGTCCTCGTTCTGTAAGACAGAGAGAAGGATAGAGAAGAGCCGACAACACAAGAAACGAGGTGAAAACCTTCCTCAAAGTAGTAGAACACTGCTGTTTGTGTCCATATCTTGCAACTGGTGTGGACTCCATCAACCATATACGGACGAGTCTAAAGTCTTACTCGAGTTTAAAGGACAACTAAAGTAAGTGAAACAGCGGCGTGGACAAAATAAAGGTGCATATGCAAAGGTTCTGGGAATGGAGTCTTGCCTTTGATCAAGCACGTAGAAACAAACAAAGTTGTACTCAGAAGAGTTGGTGTACTTAGCGTGACCCCGCAGGCATGGAGATCTTCATAATTGCAAACAAGAGCCATTTTAACAAACAGAGCATCCAAATGTCCTTTGTCATGCATGACTTATGGCTCAGCGGGACGGAGCTCTTGCAATGGTCCGTTGCTATCTAACATTACAGAAAAGCGTTCACCTTCCAGTAAAAGTGACTGGATTCACGACTGTTCATGAAGCGTGATAGAATGACTTTTGATGCTTGTTGTTCGCGTCACATTTCTTGAGATGGTTTCGAGCGCCTGTCTATTTTGATAATGACAACAACTACAGGGCCATAGGACGCAAAGAATCAAAAGGTAAAATAGGACACGAAATATAGAATGACAAAATCACGGCCCTGCAGTTCGGCCTTGAACTTCTATGAGGGCCGGAAATTATTCGACATTGTATTTCTCATTTTTTTTCCTGTTGTATTGGAGTTTCCTTTCGTCTAGGCATCGCAATACGTTTGGCTCTTTGCGTTGTAACTTTCCCGATGGGTTTTTCATCCCTTGCTATGCATGTCTTCTTGTGTCTCTAATTTGTTGTCCAATCCATCACATTCGGAGGCCAGGAAGTGTGGGACCGTGGTTCATGTGAACAGCTGATAGATGACATCAGACATTGTTTTGGAACACATTACTCTGCACCAGTAAGGACTTCACAGTAATTACCGTCAATGGCAAAGGTCACTCCCAGTGATTTTGTGTTTGCTTTGAATCGCCTTCCCCTGCCCCTACCTTGCCGACAATTCAAATCGCCCGGAAATTTGAGCGCGAAGTGAGAAAAAATATATATAGCTGAATGCTTGTAACCACACTTTCTTAATTAGCACATGCCATAAAAAAATTATTTAGAGTGTATTATAAACACAACCAAGGATGTAGTTCCCATATAAAATGTCTTTAGGGTAGTTAGTTGGGACTAAGAACCCTAAAGACACATGTGTAATGCCAAAAAATTTGGTCCAAAATTGCCAAATGTTAAACTTTGTTATTGCTTCAACTGGTGCTGTATGAGAATTAAAATTTCAGTGCACAAATTGAGAGTGGTGAAGATGAATGTAAATAGTGAAAGATATGGGTGGTAAAAGGTGGGATCTTATTGTCAGTTTTAAAGTGAGAAGGAGTCGGATCCTGAGTTACAATTGAGGTTTGTGAAAACACAATCACATAAGTTGGGAGTTTTTATACTTTTGACCAAAATTTGAATTTGATATGATGGAGTCCATTGTTGTTTGATGATGATTGTTGTCATCAACTTGTCACAAATACATTAAGTGAGTCTACATCAAGTATCGTTTTTAAAAATTTGGTCAACTTCAAACCTATGAAAGATGTACTACATGTGCGAGATTCTATACTTGAATCTAAATTACAAAAAATACCAAATGAAAAATCAGTTTTCAAAGCTGAATGAATTGATTGTCATAAATTGGTTCATCATATGTAACCAATTGAAGCCAAAAATCCAGAAAATTATGGATTCTTTCACCTGCACCCCAAATTTAATAAATGATGTATGAGAGTATGAAAAGATGTGTGAGTTTGAAAAAAATTTGCATGGTATTATCCTAGTATTACAGTTGAAATCTAATTTCACAAGTCCCATTGCATATGTGATTCAATGTTGTGATATTACAATGGTTGTTGGTTGGGTTTTTAAGAGCATATGTCCAAATCTATTGAGTAAGAATGATGGATCTTTTCAATAATCTATATTATAGATTGTAGTTTTTGAGTAAATACAACTGTTATTCAAATTTGCCCATAGATTATATTTTGCAAGGATTAAAGATCACTCCAAGACTATCTTTATCTTACTTCCATCAACAAAATTACTCCCAAATTGGTAATGAACATGTATCAACTGGTAATCATGTTGTGTGTGTGAGTGATGAACGTACATTTCTGCTGAAGTGTTCAAAGTCATTGTTCCTGGTAAATCCTTTACACTACTGTTGCAAAGAACGTTTTTTAAAATGGTGGACATCTAACACGAAGCCTAATCTCTTTACTATGTAACCATCCTGCAAAAGTTGGGTGACAGCTATCTTTGAAAAGCACTATCATCTCAGCAAAATTTGACAATTGAAAAACACGAGATGATATTGATTACTAGTCAGTATATTTAGGTATTGCATTTCGTAAATATTTAACATAGATTAAAACAAAACATTCACATGCTATTTCTCTAAACACGTGCAGACTATGATTAGTGGTGCACCAAAGTGATTAGAATATGGAGTTTTCATGGTTAAATTTCCATTAAACATATGGAGTTCAACAATGTTCTCATTTCATGGAGTTCATGTTCATTTTAAGGAATGTTCACTTTTTCTTCTTCTTCTTTTCCCCCAAATTCGAGGCATTCTACAAAATACAGTAATAAATATATATATTCCATTGTCCGGAGAGAAATTCTTCATGCTCATAATGAATGGCTTGTGGTTGCTTACTTGCCCGGAAGCTACGCTGCGCCCGTCGTCCTTGTGTTCTGGAATTTCCGTTTCAAGGTTGTTGTACATCCAATGGGAGTTCGGAGAGGCCGTTCTTAAGCACTTGGTAAAAAATTAATAAAAATAAATGAATAAAATAAAAAATCCAGTGCAGACTATCATGAGCGCAGATGAACTGTCCCCATTGACTCCCCACTGCTGCTACTACTCTAGTTGTGAAGTCGGCCAAGTACGTGGTGAAGCGGATTCCTCCTGATGCATTCTCAAGTTCGGCAGTCGGGACCCGCCCGTGCAGGCGATACGGTGGCTCGGTGTAACACATTTACTACTCTCTAAGTACCTGCCACAACACATACAAACAAACTGACTCAACTCTTCTTCAAACAAAAGCTTACTGGAGAAACACATCATCACAATAGATCTAACCTCAAATTGCTTTCCCAAGTCACATAATACCCGCAAGAGGACCTGATACTTCCATTGGGTTGTCATCACAATCCTTCCCTTCACCGGGTCCAAGGGCTTCCCAAATCTCTTATTCGACTAGCTGTCAAGTCAAAAAGATTCTAGAACATCTCGATCTTTCCTTTATTGTGCTCTGTGTCTATGTAAACATGTGAAAAACCCTAAAAAGTGCTCTATGTGACAAGAGCCAAGGGTTTAAATACATGAGAGTAAGAAAACGTCGCATGATCTAGATTAGGCCCATACACAACCAATATGAGTGGTCGAAACTTGGATAGTGGATTTGCTCAGGTGGGACAAGTGGGTTTGTAACATCCTCCCCAACCGTAAACGATCACGTCCTGATGATTTTGTATTATCATCGCCAAGAACATTATAAACACAAATGATGTATAAATAGTAATCAAATTTTATTTCAAACAACAAACAAAAAACTATACAAAGTCTATTTCTGCGCTATTTCCTGGCATCATAAGCACAAGCGCTTATGAGCAACAATCATAGTTTATCTTAAGTTAATAAAATTATGACTTATGGCCACAATCAATGACTCTTGGATCTACTGACATCGGTGTAATGATCCAAAGATCTAATCGAATAGTAGCCAGCTCCAGTCTACAATCAAGCGTCCCTTTCCTTCTCAGCTTGAGCATAGCTAGGGCATTGCTTTAACAATAATTACAAGCATGTTTATTGAAATTTTGATAACACAACAAACAAATCAATTGTTTTTCAATCACTCAAGTTCTTCCTCTCTTGCTTTTCGGACTAAAGTATGTCGCCAACGTCTCAAAGCAGTTAGATTATTTTTGAGTGGCAAGGAAGCCAAAGTCTCCCAAGTAGCAAACGCATACTTGCATACTTATGATGTTTCCACTTCACAAGATATTCTTTTTGATAGATACATTCTGCAATTCTAACCAATCTTTCATAGAATTTCTTCTAAACGAAATTCATTTGAGTTTGGTAAAGCACAAGTAGCATGTGACTATTTAGCTATTCTAGTTGGATCCTCATTGACCACATAACGCTTGAGATTAGATACATGGAAAACATAATGATAGTTTTGTATACTATTTGACACCTCTAGTTTATACGCAGTCTTTCATATTGTAGCCTGAATTCTAAATAGTTTGACCTAACGTGTAAACATCTTCATGGTGAGCTTCTTGGGGATAGCAAGATTTTTATTCTTTAGCCAAATTGAATCTCTATCCTCAAACTCCATATCCCTCCTCTGTTGGTCGGTATATTTCTTATACCGAGCTTGAGCCTTGTGCATCCTCTCCTTAGCTAAGTCTAACACCAATCTTTCTATGTATAAAGAGTCATTTACAGTTGGAACTAAAGTATCCCGTGAGCGTTGGGTTCCAAACTCTAAAGACTAAATCCATTGGTAGCCAAGGGTTCCGATTAGTTCTATAAATACATTGAAATGGAGACAAACTGTTTGCAAAGTGTTTGATGCTGTTATAGCTAAACTTCACCATGGATAACTGATTGACCCAATCTATATTCATAATTTTGTAATCCTTCTTCCATAATTTGATTAATCCTTTCACTTGGCCCATTTCTTTGAGGTTGATAAGCAGTAGAAAAGGATAGCTATGTGCCTAATTGAAAAAATAAATGGGTCCAAATTCAGGTAGAAACCTAGAATCTCTATTTGAAACTATCTCCCTAGGTATGTCATGATGTCGGTGAATCTCCTTGAATAACAAGTTTGCGGTCTGAATAACAGTGATTGTGGTATGACATGGTATAAAATGAGCATATTTTGACAATCGATCACATACTACATAGATAGCATTGTATCCCTAACTTCAGGTAAGCCTACCACAAAATCCATGGCCAAAGATTACCAAGTGTCATCAAGTATAGTCAATGGTTGAAGTAATCCAACCTCATGAGAGTATAGAGTTTGATTTTGCTAGCAAACTAGACACCTATCTATATAATCACATATTGTACTCTTCATCCTTGATCAATATAGATGAGCTTGCTTGAGCTTATGTAGGGTAGTCTTCCTTCCCCCTATGTCTAATAGTTGATGCATCATGATGTTTTACCAACAGTTTCTGTCTCAAAATCCCCTCTGCAATATACAACCTATGAGGTTTGAACTATCAAAATCCTTCAGCGTCCTTCGTAAAGGTATCAGAGAGTACTCTTATACTCAATTGTGTTTCCCAAATCTCTACTTGGGTGTCAGCTATTAAGGCAATAGCTATCAACTCCTTCAAATCACTCTCTGGTCTTGATGTTGTAAGAGCATGAACTTTTATGGACTGCATCCCGGACAACATTTTCTCTCCCCGGTTTATATCTCACTTTCATGTCAAACTAAGCTAACTTTGCTTGCCATCTCTGCTATTTCAGTGAAAGATGAGACCTGGTTTGGACGTAAGTAACTGAAATATTATCAATGTACATTATCACGTAACCTGGTATGAGATAAAATTGCTATTTTTTTAGTAGTAGACAATGACAAACAATTCTTGTTCATTGGTAGGCCAACTTTGCTTGATGTCAGAAAGCTTTTTGGATTCATAAGCTACCGGCCTACCATGTTGGATCAATATATCTCCTATAGCAATCTTGGATGCGTCACAACAAAAAAATAATGAGCATTTCTCCAAGTGAATTGAGTTGGTGGCCTTGACGACAAGTCAAGTGAGGGAAAATTTTTTATGTGTTCTTAGGCGCAGCTTAGTCGATTCTTGCACCACCAAAGTGTTGACTGATCAGGGTACTGAGTTTTTGGACGAGTTTCAGGCTTTGTGTGATTGAACATTGATCAATCATCATACCACCTTAAGAGATCATACAGAGGCTGATGGTCTAGCAGAGAGAGTTGTTCATACGGTGAAGAGAGTACTAAGAAAGTTTGGCTTGGAGAAAGGTCATTTGGGAGACTAGGACTGGGTTATCAATTTAGCCGGCAAGCATCTCTAGCGTCATTCTCACCGTACTTTTTATGATATGGTAGAGATTAGACTTACATACAGCTATTCGTAGAGAGTCAGCTAAAGTTTTGGACTTGGATAACCCTGATGTTTGGGTTAGGATGTGTTCTCAAAGGGCGAAACTCATTGTATTATTGTATGTCACAGACATACAATAATGTCAGTGGCATTTGAGAACCTAGCTATTACTTAGCATAGAGATATTTTGCGTTATGCTACCATCCGAGGAGGTGGATATCAAGCATCAATTCACAGATTTCATGTTAATGATTACGTTTACTTGCAACAGAGTGCACCGATCATATTGGATGTTATGGCTAGTCGCATGATTCTACGAGTATGTGAGGTTTTATCTTCTTGAGTTTTGGTAATAGAGGGTCATGATGGTGTGATTTGGAAGGATCATGTGCGTAATTGTGCGCCATGTCACCTTCCAAATATTGATGGTACTATGGATCCAAGCCTAACAGTTGTGTGTGCAGACTTGACATGTATGTTATGTGGATCAGCTCGTGGAGCAGCAAGTATGTTGATTTGTGATTCTTGTTCAAGGGAATGACATATGTCATCTTTGACACCTTCTCTCAATGCGGTGCCCAATGGACGGTGGAGATATCCTCGATGCGTTTAGCAGGCAAGGAGGTCTAATCGTTACATGGTATGGATACATATAGGTAACTAACGATGGGGCATTGTAGCACACGGCCTCATGATCTTAGCCCCACGAAGGGCATATCATATTATGGACTAGATGGCTGTCTTGTGTTAGAGGGATCTAACCGCCAGTTAGGGGGGCGATTGTGATACATTTGTGTTGATGTATGACGATTTATGTTTTGTAATGTTTGATGTGAAAGCGATGTATGTTGTGATGCGATATGTACTTGCACGACATCTATCACAACTTATGTAGTGACATCTCTAGTTAGGTAGATGCGTGTATGCAGGAGCAGATACATCAGCTAGAGCCGGTTGTGCAGTTAACGCCATTTGCACTAGAACTGCTGTTAGGGCCAACAGTGCCGTTAGGGGTCCTAGGGCTCAAGGGATAGAGTTCAAATTAGGTCTCATTGGAGGGCAGTTTTCGAAGTTGAGCCTTTGAGAGTGGGGCTATGGTGGATAGTAGCTAGTGCGAGAACCTGGAGTCTTTGAAGCACAAAGTGGGTTTGGCTCGACTATAATCTCCTTTTTATACTATGGTTATGAGCGGAGTGTACTTGTGGACGTTTTGAGAGTAGCAAAGATTGGGGGCAATTGTGATACACTTGTGTTGGTGTTGACGATCTATGTATTGTGATGTTTGATATAACAACGATGTATGTTGTGATGCGATATGTATTTGCACGACAGTCATGATCTTGATTGGCATAACATCATTCATTTATTATTGCTAGATGACCATGTCAAGATTATACATATATCATGTCAAAGGATACATGATTTTCATTGTGGAAGGTTTAGAAATATGTTATGTATTATACAATCTCTTTAGACCCATCAAATCTATCCATCATTCTATATTTGGGAGAATGTCATATTGTTGGATGACCCTTGAACATGAATAATAACAAGTGTACATTAATTATAATCATGGATTGAACTACCAATATCATAGCATGCATGGAGAGTAGAATTTTGTGCACATCATTATTTTTTATGGTAGATAACCTTTTTTTTAACCGAGTAACTCAACATACCGCTTCCCAAATGAACACTTCTTCCTCTTGAAATATAGTTGATGAGTACAAATTTTCTCTAAAACCTATCTCACATCTTTCAGATGTTGTTCAAACGTCTGAGAGAAGATAATAATGTCATCCAAGTACACTACCACACTCTCTTCCAACATATCTCGGAATATATCATTCATGAGGGTACAGAAGGTAGCTAGAGCATTGATCAATCCAAACGGTAGTACAATATATTCATACAATCCATATCTTGTATGAATAACAGTCTTATGCTCATCACCTTCGGCTATTTTAATCCGGTGGTATCTAGAGACCAAATCGAGCTTGATGAAGTACCGAGCTCATACCAATCTATCGATTATTTCATCCATCAAAGTCAAAGAGTACTTGTTTTTCCTAATAACCTTGTTCAATGATCTAAAGTCTCCACAAAGGTGCATAATACCATCCTTTTTGCTCACAAATAAAGGTGAAGCTGCATAAGAAGATACATTAGGCCGTAAATGACCCTTATCAAGTAGCTCCTTGAGTCGCTTCTTGAGCTCTGT
Source organism: Marchantia paleacea (assembly GCA_014180765.2). Taxonomy (NCBI): domain Eukaryota; kingdom Viridiplantae; phylum Streptophyta; class Marchantiopsida; order Marchantiales; family Marchantiaceae; genus Marchantia; species Marchantia paleacea. Next base: position 683,474 of record MUAA02000005.1, read on the forward strand.
TAACTCATCGATGGTCATAGGAATAGGTGTATCAATAGACGGCTTAGCTCCTTCCATCAGATCAATATGATGATCAAAAGACCCATGGGGAGGTAAACCATGCGGTAATATATCTAACAACACATTGGTAAACTCTTCCAACAATCTCTCCAAGTTTAGGTGGATTGTTTGTCATATTGGATCATTAATTAATGAATGTGACAAGATAGTGGTCACACTTGACTCAGCTTGATTTCCTCTTGATGTGATCTCAAAGGTAATCAAACGTTCTACATGAATACCCCAAGCTACGTCTTTTAGCAAACTCCTTTGAACTATAATGACAAAAAAATCACACACATTGTTCAAAAATGAGCTTTAACATGTTCTAACTCTTCATGGAAAGTAAGTAGAGGAATAATGTGTTGCTTTCCCCACTTGTTTGTGACAGCAAGATGACCATTACTGATCGGTAATAGATCTCGATGCCTTTGCATCCATCCCCAAGATAAAATGCCACTGAGCTTGGTTTCAATATCCATGATGTAGAATGGAGTCTTGGATATGAACGTGCCTAAAGTCAAGCTCACATGATCTATCTCCTTGTCAATTCTACCGGTACCTTATGCAAAGTTAACCTCAAGAGGATTCTTTGTAACCTTGAGTGATAATCCTAGTGCATGTGCTATAGTAGGGACTAACATATCCATATCTACTCGAGTGTTCAACAATAGATTCTAGTTGGACATTCATCTTGAACAATCATCACAATTATTGGCAAGCACTTGAGCACACAAGGAGAGGGTTGGGGTACCATCCAGTCTGAATTCATTTGTTGCATGTATTGAATTTGGTTCCTTGATACTTTCATGGGTGGATATCTTTCGTACTTGTGCCATTTTGCTCTTGACAGTGGAGTTACGCTTGAGGTGCCGTACTCCACCAGAGTTGTAATATACATGCTGGTTACTTCCATCTTCCGAAAAGCTTGAGTTTTCCACAACCTGGTTAGCTCCAGTAATCCTCACTAGGTTACTTCCCTTGCTTGCATACCCCTCAACGCGTTGATTATTTTTCCAATCTCTCTCCGGTGGATTGCAGTACTTCCAATCAACTTTTCCATGTTTCCCCAAGTTGACTTTCCACCTCTTTGTTCACCAAAAACTCGCAGATGTGCAGTCTCAAGGCTCTCAGCTCGCTCATACATAAAATCCAAGTCGTCCTGGTTCTGCAACTTCTCAATTTCTATATGTAGTCACGATGAAAGTCCTTCCTTGAAGTAAAACTACTCCACTCCAGGGTCAAGGCCTCCCACTTCCATCAAAAGACGCTGGAACTTGGTAATATATTCTCTCACTGATCCTGTTTGATGTAGCCAAGCCAATTCTCCCAACTTGATCTCTCTATCATTGCTAGGTACTAGACTACGCTTCATCCTCTCTTTGAACACACGCTGTCGTGTTGTGACGCGGCTATTATGAGAAGATGATGACATGTGTCATCTTCAGAGTTGTTGTCATGGCGGCGATACTTTAGGTTAGGATAGCCGATGGCATTATAAGACTGTTAAGAGCCGGAGAGATCCAGACACATCACCTTACTGACTAAGGAGCTTATCTGATTGAAGTGGAGTCGATGTAGGACATCGATAGAGGACAACATGATCCTCCAGATGTACCGAAACCGAGTCCATTTGTTATCAACATCCGATGTATTCATCGTGATCACTTTCGGGTATACTTAGCCGGTTTTGAGTTGTCATTTTAACTCTTATTAGTGACAACTCATATTATGTATAGGATGTCTAAGTAGTGTGTTTAGGATAGTTGTAAAGCTCTAAGTTACAATGGAGCTAATATGGCCACACTAGAGTTCAAAATAACATTCTCCATTCCCATTGGTCTAGGAGTTTTGGCCAATGAGGGCACTAGGGCAACTTTTCAACGTTTTTAGGGATTTGGAGATCTTTTAGGGGGGGATTCAAAGATCTGAAGATAGAGTTGGAAAGCTGACGGAACGAGCTATGACGTGGGCTCAAGAATGGATGGATTTGAAGGATTTGTCATTCTGAAATGGTGATTTAAAGATAGAGTGAGAAATTTAGATCTTTGAGTGTATTTGGGGTGTTTTTGAGAATCTTACGAGGGTTTTGGGAGATCTGAGTTGACTGTGATATAGTTTACGACTTAGGCTTGTGTTTGGATTGAAATTTCGACTCAATTGGACAAGTTTGGAGTACGAAGTGATAGGTTGAAGTTTGTGTATATAGTCAGAGTTGTAGGATTGCACTGACTATCACAAAGTTAATACATCAATCATATCTTTTGATATCAGAACGTTTTGTCAATAAAACTTTGCACAAATGAAGTTCGGATGATAAGTCATCTTGTCATGAAATTTGAGAGCAATTGGACTCAAGGATTGGGATGTGTGATGGGTTTAGTACACATGGGTCTGCATATCACCTTGTGATACAGTGTGTAAATCAACAATTGTTCTGAGAGATTGAAAGGGTTGTGGAGCAATTTTCTGTGAAGTTTAAGCGAGAGTTATTGGTCGAATCATCGGATTTCATAATCTTCTTCCGTTGAAGTTTTACCGGTTGTAATGAACTCGAATGTGGAGTGCTGAGGAGAAGAAGAAGAGATTGTCAACTCACATGAGGTTCAAGAGGGTTCTTCTACAGCCAAACGCTCAGACGTTCTCAGAGCAAAGAAATGTCCATGAGACAACGCCAACTAGCATAGGGGCTCTAACCCTTAGCCAGAGTTTCTCATTCAGTGGTGGCATACCATACCCGTGCATTGCCACTAAGCTGCAAAGTAGATCTTGGCTTCTTCTTCCATATCCATAATGGCGAAATAATTCTCCATTTCAATCACCTACATCTCAAAGGCAGCTAGGTCTCTCTTCATAGAGAATTTATCTCGTTAAAAAAGTCCTCCTTGATCCAAAATAATCCTTTGCCCTCTCTTAATTGTTAGAGCAATGGAATCAACAACAATAGATACTCTAGTAGACGGAATGTCCAACATCTACTACCTCCCCTCTCAACCCAGTCTGACTTCAAAGATTGTTGCTCTATTGCTATCGCTTCCATCTTCTCTAGCATAGTCTTCAGTTGGGCATGCAAGGATGTCAACTCAGTGTCTCGAGCTGAGTGACCATCGTCAAACTCATATGAGGTTTTGCGCTTTGTGAGTGTGCTCTTCAGCTTGAGAGTCTGATACATTAGCCATTGGGACAAAGAGAGTGACTTCGAAGGCCTCACTTGTCAAAAACCCGTTCCAAGAGTTCTCCAAACCAATTCTGATACCAAATGTAACACATTTACTCCTCTCTAAGTAACTGTCACCACACATACAAATGAACCACTTCTACTACAAATAAAAGCTTACTCCAAATACATATCCCCACCATAGATCTGAGCTCATATTGCTTTCCGAAGGTTCAAAATACCCGCAATTGCGAGAGTACGTGATACTTGTGTTGGGTTGTCACACTCTTCCACCTTCACATTGCCCCCCTAGGTGGTCCAAGGGCTTTACAAATCTTTGATTTGAACTATTGTGAGGTCAAAAAGATTCCCAAAGCCATCATCCTCTCCTTTCTATGATTTCTTTTATGTTCGCATTGCGCTCTATGTCTTCTTAAACGTGTGAAAAACTAGGTTTAAATATGTGGGAGTGGAAAAAGAGAGCTGGATCTAGGTTAGCCCCATATAGAACCAATATGAGTGGTCCAAACTTGGGTAGTGGATTTGCTGAGTCGGGACAGGTGGGTACGTGACAGGGGTTGCGCAGGTGGGCCTGTGACACTGGTTGCCAGCTTGCTAGCAGTCTGCACTCTGAACGGGGCCTGAGGCGAACAGCTGTCTGCAGAGCGAGAACATTGCCGCTTCTCAGGCGTTTCCAATTCGCTTTTCAGGTCTGGGTGACGATTTGCCAGGCCCGCATTGGGCGTGACTGAGGCTGCCTGCTCCGGTGAAAGAATGGTGGCCGACGTCTCCATGATTCCACACTTGTGTTCAGGTGATCTACACACTGTTTGTTGCCGAGTGCAATCGGCAGGTGGGCCTAGGTTTCGAGTTTTTTCACGAATCTGGATGCCGCACAGGGTTGGAGATTCGTTCAGACATGAGCATGTGATGTAGCTAGCTTCACATGTTGCTTAGAGGAATTGTCTCGTCTGAAATCGGTCTCTTGCCCTTGTCTTGCGAGCTGTAGTGCGACTATGGAGCTCGCTCTTGCCTCGTCCGGTCTCACGGCCTCCCTTCTTCCTCCTGTAGAGTGTGCGCCATCGACGTTCGTCAGAGCAAGCCATGGAGACAGGAGGCCATCGGGCAGAGCAATGCCCAGCTGTTCCATGACCTCAGCGGTTCGATTATGTGGCGCTGTAACAGATCGACATACCTTGAGAAGTTCATCTGCTCTGTCGAACAGGAAACATGGATTTTGCTCGTCGTCTTTTTGTGGAACACTTTCTGCTTGTTCTCGACACGATGGTCGTCTGGATAGTCGCGTGCTGAGTGGCTGTGGAGCATCTGCAGCGGCACAGGACGATGGGGACGACGACGAGGGAGCAGAACCCGTCGTGGAGCTGCAAGGCTGGGAGAAGAATGCAGAGCAGATCGGAGAGGCTCTGTCCTCGGCGTTCCCTTTGTGGGTAGCACTGGCTTGTGTACTGGCTCTGGTGTGGCCCAGCTCAACCCTCTGGATTGATCAGCGAGTGCAAGTCTTTGGAATCACCGTCACCATGCTTGGTATTACCTCCACACTGCTCGTTGTTTTATTTCGTGTACATTTATAACCGTTTTTTGCCTGGACTGTGGATGATTTCGGAAAAAGTTTTAGTTCTGTAATCATCGGTACCACTCCAGTTTAATTTGTGATGACCTACCGTTGTTGTTCAGCACGAGAATCCTGGCTCTAGGATGTAGATGAGAGTTTGTTATGGTGTCGTGCTCCTGGAGGGTTTAGTGGATGCTCGAGTCTTTCCACAAAGAGATTGGAAATTCAAGTCCGAAGTAAATATGTAGAGTGAAGGTTCTGGTGAATTTTAGTTGCGGTATGAACGTGGTTGCGAGCTTTAGGGACTTGGACAATGAGTAGCCTCATGCAGTAGAATGCGATGGCTCTTTATGTAATTGGTAGTTTGGTTCTAATTAGTTGTCCTAATTCTTGATGGGACGCATTGGGGGCGTGCCCATTGTAAATATGGACAGAAATTAAGGGATAATCCCATGGTGACTTTAGGTGGGCTTTCCGAAGCATTGGAATGCCTACAATGAATCTCCACATATTTTCTTCATGACATACGTAGACAGATGTAAAACTGGGAGGCATGAGGACGAAGCTAAACGGAGTGCTGGCTTGGCAGGAATGGGTATGACATTGACTCCGAAGGATTTCCGAGGCGCGCTGTTGATGCCAAAGGAGGTGCTGGCCGGAGTGTTCCTCCAGTACACGGTGTGCGTTAAATCCTTGAATCTCCCCGATAATTCGTGACCACCCATGTTCTCCTCCTTGGACAAAATTGTAGATAGTTTTTGATTTTGTAATGGCTTCAGCTGTGTGAAAAGGCTGACTTAATTTCCATCGTTTCTTTCATGCCTTCAGGTTATGCCCGCCTCAGGCTATCTCGTGAGCAGGTTGCTGCAGCTGCCTCCGCACTTTGCTGCTGGCCTTATCCTTGTAGCTTGCTGTCCTGGAGGTATTAATCTAAAGCAGCAGTGGTGAATGTCAGTGTTTCAATCTATCGTCAGCTTATGTTGTAAATTTCCCTCTTCCACAGTCAGCTCGCAGCCATTCTGTCGCCTTCATGAAGATTCACATTCGTTGTAGTCTGCACACTCTGGTTACGAGTTGTGGTCGAATCTGATGTCCCAGAGTTGATGAATCCAACTGAATATTTTCTTGTCCTTGTTTTGAAGGTACCGCGAGTAATATCGTTACCTACCTTGCCAGGTGTGTTTCTTGCCTGTGAGAAATATCGAGATGTCTGCATCGTTCGGAGTCTAGCTCGCTTGACAATGAACATTTTCTCGCACCAGGCATCCTAGCACTATCTCTGTCATTATGGGATGTCTCCCACATAAACTTGCAGCCATGGTGAACTGCTGGTTATTGTGACTTTGCAGGGGAAATGTGGCTCTATCGGTCATCATGACAGCCATTAGCACCTTCTTGGCCGTAGTAAGCGTCCTGCATGACCCTACCTAACTCTTTGTCCTTAATTGTAGATTGCCATAGACTGCTTCCTAGTCTTGGGTTGTTTGCCTTAAATTTCCATTCCCGTTCCCATCTACTCAAATAACATGTAAAGATTAGGATTCGTTGTCTGCTATCTCGTCCTGATTCTTAATGGGGTGCATTAGTAGAAGCGTGCTCGTTGTAGATATGGACACACAGAAAGGGGACGAGTACCCCATGATTACCTTTTGGTGGGCACTTGGAAGTGTGAGAGTGACCATAAAAGCTTTCATGCATTTCAGATGTAGTCCCAATCTTCGAATAGCACCACGATCGACGTGATATCTGCTCTTTGAATGATAACTTCAGTTACAGTTCTGTCTCCTTTTCTTCTCTGTATGTCTCAATTTATGTTGATGCATTTAGCCTGTTCGTGCCAAGTGCACATGAACTCCACGTATGGTAGTATTTTAATTTTGTGGATCAGTATGTTTCATGGATTGGACTACGTAGTTTCATTCTTAATGCACTGAGGCGAAGAAGAAGCCGTTTCAAGTTATTGATTGGGAAACTGCAAAGCGCAGATCATGACTCCACTTTTGACTGCGAAGCTTGTTGGGCAATATATTGCTGTGGATGCGGCCTCCCTGTTTTTCTCCACTGTGCAGGTATGTTTCTGGAAATTGGTAGTCAGTTGTGGTCATGTCTGGGTAGGAATTTATTTTACCAAGTTCACACATGTTGCCTCATGTTTCACTGAAATTCGTACAGAATTGGTTGCTTGGGTGATATCAATCAGGCCTTCGACGTGTTTCCCCACTACCAGCTCTCTTTTGAATATCTGGTGTGATAATAAAAGTTGGTAGCGAGGGATTCTGGATTCCAAAATTGTATCGCAGGCGTATGTACATTGACGAATTGATCTGCTTAGGTGGTCCTGCTGCCAGTTCTTGGAGGCGCTTTTTTGAATTACTTCTTTAAGAGTGCCGTCAAGAAGATGTCTTTATTGGCTCCATCCGTCGCAGTGTTCATGGTCGCTATGGTATGCGCGGGAGCAGTAGGTCGTAGTGCGAGTGCTATTCTTTCTTCCGGTGGACAGCTGTTTCTGGCAGTGGGTGCTCTGCACGGCCTTGGCTTTTCTGGAGGCTACATATTGTCGAAGCTTTTCCGCCTTGACGAAGCGTCTTGCAGAACCATTTCAATCGAAGTTGGAATGCAGGTTGGTCGCATCTACTATTTGTCCCGAATATTCCCCCACATTGTTTGGTCTGCAAGTCTCCGTTGTCATGGATAATTTATATTGTCAGCAAAGTCATGTCCTTGAAGCAACCTAAGCTTCAGGGCTTCAACTTCTGTCACTTTCACGTATTGTTATGGATTTTCTTCTTGCCTCTAGTTAATCTCAGCCGACCATTCCTTGCGGTCGTCTTATTCGTATGAGGCGTATATCAACTTAGAAGTCTTGTGGACAGCATGCAGAGTGATGACACAAGTATGAATGCCATGCGAGATGACTTCCACCATGCATGCACTCATGGTGAGACGCAGTGGAGCGAGGCAAACAATGAAAAGACGCCGCAAGATATGACTGGATTGATCGCATTGAGTGATTCTGTGATATTTTCTCAACGATTTGCACGACTTGTGATGGCCTGAATCCCCGTGTTTTGTTCTGCAGAATTCCGTGCTTGGAGTTGTGCTAGCAGGTCAACATTTCAGCAATCCTCTCACTGCTGTACCTTGTGCAGTTTCCAGCGTGTGTCATTCTGTTTTTGGCAGCACTCTTGCGGGGATATGGAGACTGAATCCAACAAACAATAACAAAGACAACGCAGTGTTGACATCCTGACATAATCTGTTGACACCTCATCCTCCTGCTCATGCATCCTGAACGGCCCGTTTCACTTGATTCGTAAGTGCTATATACTATCTCTAATTTTTCCATTGTCGTTGGCTGAAGGCTGAAATTGAGATACTACCTGCGATATGAGTTTGCGAAGGGATCCGATATGGCTGCAGCCTACACTATAAGAGACCTTCACAAACCTCACCTAACCTCTTCTTAAAGATCGTTTTTATCTCTCATGGGTTCCAATTCTCCCCTTGGTCGTGCAGTCTACCTAGGGTTATGTCGCAAGATGATGAAGTTGGTCTACACAGTATTAAATGATCCATTTCAAAGCTGATTATTTGAATGGTAATTGCAGAAGATATTCTTCACTCGAAGTTGCGTGAGTGTATTACAAGGACCAAAGGAGGTATTATTTCAGGTCTGCGGATTTGAGATTGGACTCGGGTGCAGAGATGTGATCACAGGGTTTAGAGGACAAACACTTGAGTTTGTAATGGATGTTGCAGAACGTCATAGGAGCCTAACTGTCTATCAAGACAAGGGGGTCTTGATAGACAGTTAGCTACAGTTATTGAGTGACTTGGCTCCAACTAAGAACTTTTTGCTGCACAAATTCAGGTAGTTGCGGTCAACTTTCTGTTGAAAAGTACATGACCAGAAAGTTCTTATGACGTTAAGAAGATTTCATTCTCATGGTGTGCATATGTTACACGAGAAGACCAAACCCTCTGAGAAAACGTACTCCTCAAGGATGAACACATCGATCTGACGAGGAAATCTTCAAACTTGTAACTCACGCAAAAAAAGTTTGGTCTCTCTTACTACACGAGAAGGTCTCTCGTGTAGTAAACCTCTCGTGCACCTGTAAATTTCTGGTTCCCTATGAGTGTTAACCCAGGGGTACTGGTGTCCCGCTAGTTATTTCTGCAACGGTCGGTCGGCCGGCCTCTTTACCTTATTTCAACAAGCCCACTAGAGACACGGACCCATGTACGTCTGCTAATCAGTGTCAGAAAAGCACTCCTACGGTGGATAGGTTGGAAGCTGGAACCTTGAAAGCCTGAAGATCTGCTCGACCAACGGAACCAAAAGAAAAGTTTGAACCTGCAACCCCTGATAAAAACCTGCGTTCAAACCTTATAAAACTAAGTTCTCACACAACACTTATGATCGCTTGGTAACTGAATGGTCTACTACCCATAAGAAATTTGTTCGCGCAGAACCCTGCACCAACCCCTTCTCTGATTCATGTATACTTCTCACGCACTGCAGCGCCATTTAATCCCATCGGTCGCGCGTCCACGTGTAGTCAAAACTGAGGTCGTAAATGTCATTAGGATATTTTACAAGAGACAGTTAATACAGTGGAGACGACTTGTGAAGAAAAATATATTTCTGGTGGAATCGTAGAGTAGAAAGTGACGAATCTGGGTTACGCTTGATTCGAGGCAAACACTAGATTGATCTCGGCCATGAAAGATGAACCCGAAAGTAACGCGCACGATCCAGACGGCCCAAATTTTATCAAGTCTCCATTACTTCTGTTTGAAGTTCGAACTCCAACTGGTAGATACCTTCCAGTAGTGCAAAAACTTATCCATGAATTCAGATTTACAGCAGTGAGTAGATTAGTAACTCTATACATCTGTGCATCAGATGTATATAGTTTTCAAGCGGTCTCATGTCTCTGACAAATGCTTTATTCTCAGACAAAGCGGAGTGAAAGGCGATGTGCGCAATTCTTGCTCGGTACAGTCTTGTATTGAAATCCGCTGAGACCTAGTAGCTGACCTTCACCGGTTCTCACCCTATCAATCGCCTGATCAGTTCCAAATTCCACATCCGTCACATGTTGGACAAACTTATTTTGTACTATCAGGACAGGTACTGTAAGGAATACCAGGGAATATATAACTGGCAGATGTGACCATATACATTCCATCTTTAACGTGTGACGAACTGTCTCAGGTCAATGCTGGTCTACGCTGATTTGACTAATGTAGAGAAATACTACCTAGGAAAAATATCACCTTTTACAACTGTTCGAATTTTGAAAGGAACCCTTGAAATGCATCTGGATCGAAGTTACATCTCCTTTCGCTTTTCCTTAGAATCACAAGGAGTATTCATCACCCCCAATCGATCAACTTCAACTTCGTCACATTTGAGAGTTCATTGACTTCATTGTCGGAGTCAATTGGAAGTCACTGACTTGTGCCTTGTGGCCGTTACGAATAATCAAACGATCAGTTGTTTCATGGCAGCGTCGAGTCCAGTCCATTTCCAACGGATCGACCGGTTCCTTCCAATTCCTTGGTTTTCTTTGGCTGTCACACATAGCTCATATGGAAGAATGCAGCGAGTATGTGCTGAGGAATAGGATTGAGCCCATTTGTCGGGAGACAAACGTCCCAGTCCCAGGACAGTTTCGCTTCACCACACCTGCAAATTATTTCGAAATTGTCATTTTTTTATCATGAAGGAATTCAGAAGACTTAATTCTAGTTTTTCCTCATTCGTGCACCGAACGAGGTATTTGTTACTTCTGATTAGTAAAGGTTACAGCTCCTGGGAACTTGTTCCATCCAAGTCAAGTCGAATTTGAAACTTCCCGATTACGGCCAAAGGAACAGTTTTGCATGACACCAGTGCTAATGAAAGCTCAGCCTCACGTCACAGCGATGATGTGACACATGGATAGGTGCAATTGTAAGAGTCAACCTCTGTCTCGACCACCATGGTGACGAAGCCTCGAAGAGCTTGTGTCGTAACCTTTTTGCAAAGCAGCTAGTGCAGCCACGGCTCTCGGAGTCATAATGTCTTGTCATTTTGCTGATGATCGTTGTCTTCTTGTGACTAGCCGTTCTCTATTCTGAGTTCCAAAACCGTCCAACAGTTGTGAGTCGATCACACAATTCTTCTTTTCTATAGCGTAAGCTGGTACAGGATTTTACTCTCCGTTGCTTGCACTGTGTTTAAGACTAAGCACCACCACCTGCAGCTGATTTACAAACTACAGTAGCTCATGAATTCCAGAGGACCTGGAATCGGATGTGACTGGCTTCACATCCGCTTCTTCAAATCAAGTCTCAGCACCGGCGCGCCCGTGCTGTACAGGTAGCCAGGTGGGGTCCGACGTCCGAGAGTTTCTCTTCAGAGTATCTATTCTCCTCTAGCTGCCGTACAGCTCCCAGACTTTTGAAATAGTTAGATTCTTAATGATCTCCTCATCGCAATTTTGGTTGGTTCGCAGTATATACACTGAACCTCACCTAACCAGATGATTGTAGCTATGTAGAGCTCGTGATTATCTCGGTTGTTTTTTTTCCCCATGGTACTGGAGGCTTGTCAAATCGTATCACCTCCAATGTTCGAGGAGCAATCCGAAGATACTCTAACGGCCTCAACATCCTCACCGAGAGGACCCACATACTAACGAGCCGGCCTGCCCACTCTTAGGCCTAGTCCCTCACCACTTTACAAGTAGAGTACCGAGGTGAAGGTCGAAACTCAAAACTGATCTGTCCAAATTTTGCAAACCTCACTCTGCGGCCATCTCATGGTATCGTTGTGCCAAGGTCACCGCATCGCTCTGTCTCACGACGACCTAGCTTTGTTAGCTCCGTTTCGGTACCTGGTCCACATCATCACCCGAGGTAAGTCCAAAGTACCTTCCTCGATGTGACTTTGGACGACACACAAATTCAGGGAAAGAGTCGAGCACTTTGTAACGAGTTTTGAGTAGCAGAGCAATCACGGCGACGTTTACTGGGATTTTGACCCGCCACCATTTTCAGCTTGGAAGCGTCCGGCTTTCAGGTCTACGGTGTCCCCTAGCTTGAACACAGCCTCCGCACCGTTTGCCGGGACCATGAGGATTGCTTCCATCTCGAACGCTAAAGAACCTCGTTTCACATTGCAAGACCTCCATGTGGTCCCGGGCGACAAAAGCGTCATTAGGAACCTTTTCATGATGATCATCATCAGATCTCGCAAGGCTCCAAACAAACTCGAACCCTTGTGGAACTTACTGTGGACTTGGTGTCATTGTGCAATTTCGCCGAGAAGAATCCCCTGAGTATCGGTGGGTGAGATTACCGACTTACAGTTGTCTTCATGCTGGTAGCTTTGATCTTCAAATTATTGGATCGATAGTCGTCCTCGGATCCGGTGGCCGAACTTTGCTAGAATTTGTTAGATGGACGATGTCCACCAATTGACCACAGTAGCTCTCGGTTCCTCATTTGCACTTACGTGGGCCAGTGAGGAGAGGAAAGGATGAGAGGATTCGCCATCACCACTCTCTCCATGCATCCCGCATTTCTGCTGGTAGTGGCAGTTTTTACCTCTTGGACTCACAATCGACCGGATTTCGTTCAGACGGGGCGAACTTACAAGTGGACTGCTGGAAAATGCAGCCACGAGAACGAGATGCTGAAGCCATGTTCGGAGATTTGGATGAAAATCCTTTCAGCAAACGACACTTCCGGGCACTTTCCCCAGAACACGTGGCCGGGCTAGACTGAGCACGCCTAGCAGGAAGCCTGCGGCGGTCCTGCGGCTGCTGCCTGCCTGCTGCACATTGCACGACCGTTGTCGTCTATCCACAAAACGCACACGCGGCCCTTTCTCATACACTGGAACACAGAAACCCATCCAAAAAGCCAAACCGGTTCCGAGTACATCTTACATCCAACAGTGTCAAAAACCTATCGCTCGTGCCAACACCGTTCATGTTCTAGAGCGAAAAGAGCTTTGTACTGTGAAACTGGAATTACATGTGAAAATTACGAAAAGAAACTACAATTATTTTGAACCTTCCCTCGTCCTCTCTTCCCCGTTCCTTGATATACAAATTCTAAAATTGACGAACGATTATATAATATCATAAATTTTCATTAACTCATGGCATTATCCAATCACCACTGGAGATGAGTGACTAAACCCATCTCGATTAGCTTGTAGACATCCATTATCCTTACCATAATCATCTCACTTATCAAAGTATTTTAGTGTAGGTTGATAATCCGTGATCTTCCCTTTCTTTATTTCGTAAACTCTTCAGTATAAATAGAATCAACATTGTCATTCTATGGCTATATTCAATCTATTCATATCACCTATGGTTTCTTATTATTTGCATAGCCCTACATATTACGAATAGCCTACCTGTCAGTAAAACGTTGAGTCACATCAAGTCTAAACATCGAGTGTTATGTTAAGTTTTAAAAACATTGAGTGACATATTTATGCGAAAATACACGTCATCAAACTGCCTCATGTCCCTCTGTATTTTTTATCTAAATATCAAGAAACCTCTCATCTCTCATTCTCCTTGTTTCAATCCTCAACCTAATACTGGGGGAAAGAAAGAGATAAAGGGGAGGCATTATAATCCTTCACAATCATTTCTATTTATCACATAATTCATTTCTACATCATTTATTTGAAAATCAAATAAACTGATTGAGAGCCTAGGGTCTTAGGCTCTCAATCAGTTTATTTATTTATTTCTTTCTTTCTTTGTCAATTGCAAGAAAAAACATGCAAAGCATGGTAGTCTGCAGCTTCAATGTAATCCAGATTCCTCAATAGTTTGTTCTTCTACTGAAAACACATCCAAAATCGTCCATTGGTTGTCGTATGGATTTTGAAGGACTCAACGCGTCATGATTTGTCATCAAAGTTCTAACGACCCTACTGTTATGGCAAGAGCGTCTCCCTAAGTGCAAATACCCTAGACACTCGTAGTCCAATTTGAGCATGGATATTCTAAATGTCTCCGTATGCAGGTCAAACTTACAACGCACACGCCATGTACGTCGCTTATGTTACTTATATGCAATCTTGTATTTTGCATTCAAATTTCACTTGCTTTCATCTTTCATAGACTTCCAACAATGAAGCAAGACTTCTCTTCTAACCACATGCTACTTTTCGAGGTAGAGAGTTTTTATATATGATCTTGTGGGAAGTTCAAAAAATCCATCCTCTTCTTACTCTCTACTAAAATTGACACGACCTACAAGTGCAGGACGACTGAATTTCCGCGTGGTAAGTGCAAAAAATAATAGTTTTTTCATCTCTTATTTTGCCTATATGCGAACGCGCCTCAAGATGCACAAACTACTTTTCTTCTCAAGGTGTGTAGGATCTTTACACATCTTAAACCCATAAATACAGGTTTTGTAACATTGTTTTGTGATGATTGTTGATTCTACAAGAAAGATGTTAATATAGCAATCCATCACAATTTGGAATTCAAAAATTTCACTGAGACTTACGGTGTTTCCCTAAAGCCAACATAATTCTCCTCCATCAATCCCATATTGTTGGATTGCCACTACTACCTGTGGTCGAGGATATGCTGGAACAACAAAGTTCACCTCTACACGAGGAAAACGAACTTGCTCAAGTTTACCTTTTATTCTCTTCCTCACCACCCTCCACGCAAATGAGTCATTCTTGCCATTGCTGCAGATTCTGTGAGTTGCAAAGATCATTCTGTGTGCTTGATATTATTCTTTCTCATAGCAATTTCCTTTCGTTCCACAAAAGACAATGTCATAGTTTTAAGCAGTGACATTGTTTAGCATTGAAAGCACTCGAGGTAGTTTTCCTTGGGTTCCAGCACCGCTGGGTTCACGTTGGTGTTTGGACATGCCGTGAGCTCACCTCGTCTTTCACCTCCGATTCACCACCACAGTCACAACGTTATTTACCTTCGCAAGTTGTTGTCTTCAGCTCTTGTTGCGAACATTTATCAACGTACAGTGACCGTTCGACCGGACATGAGGAATTATTTTATTGTAAAAAGGCATTAGGATACCTTCAAATACATGATGCCTCGGATTTACCACCACTGTTCAGACATAAATTTGTACGAACTCCTTAGCTGGTACCTGTTCTAGCTCCATTGGTTCCAGAGGTTCTGTCGCCAAAAACTCGGAAAAGAAATGGCTGGCCTCTGAAAACCAGAGTCCTTTCCAATCTGGACTCTGGAGAGGTCAATGCCAATGCCTCTAAGGGCCAATGCCTCGTCTCCAGCTCGTCCGACTTATGCACTCTTTTTACAAGGTGAAATCCTCGAAGGTGAACGTGTCGAGCACGAGGCCAAAGCGATGCACCATCTTTGTCCCGTCCGAGTCCGAAGAAGACGTTCGGCTCAAGTTTCTCTCTGATGCTTCGTGACTGTTGACCATGTCGAGCCGGAACGTGGAAATGGGTCCAAACTCCAAACTAACTGAATCGGCCAACTTCCAAGTGGCCCGTGTGCCCCAAGTCTTCATCCCTTCCCCGACCAGTAAAATCTGGACTCTTGTTCACTCAGAGCCGAGACCTCCATGAAGCCGATATACTAAGTACAGGACCAGAGGCCAGACTTGTGGTCGACAAAAAGTGCAAGATTTGTCGCGTTTTCTTCACACCTTTTTGATTCGCATTACCTGCACACGCATGCCCGCAGATCGCAGGCAGGCAGGCAAGGAGGAAATATCGCTGCTGCTGCGAGCATGGAACCGTATGCAACGAGCAAGTATTGATGAAGAAACAGTCCTAGCAGACATTCGAAGTTCCAAACCTGTCCGTGCTTTTGTGCCAAACCGACTGCAATGACGTCAAGGCCTTCAAGTTGTACTTGCCGCGGAACGAAGGATATTCTGAATCCGGATCTGGATATACCGTCCCATGACTCCCATCCTGTCAAACGGAAAGTAGAGTCCTGGAAGCATTCGAGCGTCCGATGATTAGGTACGCCTTCACCGCCGTCCGATTTCGATGTAGGTTGCATGCATCCTGCTGACCTGGCATCCATGGGCTCACTGATGTGTTACGTGCATTTATCTTTCTCTGACCTCGGGCCCGGAAGTTGCTCTTCTCCATAAGTTTCGATCATCGACAATTGGCCGCTGAAAACCGTGCGGTTCCAGGATGGCGCTCTTGGTCCGCCCATCCGTCCTGGCTGGACCTACCTGGTTGATGGTGCCTAGACTGACTTCAGGACCTGGCTTACCGTACGGCGGTAAGCCTAATTGTATAGAGTTCCTCGGACTGACTGTCAGTCATGTACTGTGATGTTCAGGACAGCGCATTCGTTTGTATAATGTTGGCTTTTTTCAGCTGTTGGCACCGCTATTTCTTGCAGGGGGGGCACGGCATGGCGTGCCCCCCTCGAGCTCCGGGGGAGAGTCGAGAATGTCTCCTATTTTCTTATCCTTTCTGAATCGGGTGGTTTTTAAGGTGTTTTCCTCGAAATGATTTCTTTTCTGCTCAATAGTTTTTGCTTCACAGGCTTTTCAGTGAAGCTGCTTGTTGTTTCGAATGAAATGCGGGTCCACGTGCACCGTAAACATGTTATATATTCAGTGTTTATGTCGTCAGACTGAATTTGTAACCATTTTTTGTGTAGAGTTTTTTGTTGTGTTATAGCGCGGGTAACATATAGATGACGATTAGGATCATACTGGAGGTAAAAGTGTGACCAGTCCTGTCCAGTCTGTTTGCAATTGGACCCAGCTCCATTTGCCTAGAGGATAGTGAACGAAAGTGAGAAACTCATCATGCCTTTCAGTGGACCGACTTTTCCTGCGCCACTACATTGTGATGCTGGCTTTACGACACACAAGTTCCCGACATCACCTTCTTACATTCATTCTGTCGATGTCTTCGAAGATAATTGTTGTTGCTCTGATTCAAAGTCCAACTGTCCGTAAATTTTAAAAACGGTCTTCTTTACTCCATGCAACAATTCTCCGTTGGATTCTCATCAAATGTATTCTAATATCGGTGGACATTTACCAACTAAACATTTACTAACTAAACTTGCTACAAACTGAACTTGCAAGTGAAGACAGACCAGCTGAAGAGATACTGATGAAGCCTAGAATTATATTTGTGTCGTTGAGAAGCTACCCAAGGCAATACTTTGTTTTGAGAGATGTTCCCGAGAACGAAAAATGTTTGCGTGGATGTTTCCATGAACGAAAGATAGTTGGGTGGACAGTGTAACCGAGGTCATGCTACTTGTACACTTCAACATCGATGAAACGCAGTGAAACATTTGGTATAAAGTTTCACTCAATGTGCATCATCCTATCCGCTGGTTTTTCCTCTCATGGGTAAGTCTGCCCTCACATTGTCTCTTATCTCCATCTCTATCTCTTGAAGATTCTTCAGAATGCCATGATCCATAGTCGGTGCTTACGCCCTCTCTTGAGATGAGGAGGACACTGTTTTGTGCTGCTCGATTAACTATCTGACGAGGGGACAATTCTCTTTGACCACTTGGACTGCCCGACCAACAGTCTCATCGATGTGGAAACGATGGAGAAGGCTAAATCTAGATGCCTTCTCTGCAGTTGATTTTAGTCTAGTGGGCATACTCTATCACAGAACACTTGAGACTTCTATATTATGAAAGGATGTCTGCAAGCTTGATCGTTGCTCTACCTTCGCGTTCAAGCATGACTAACAGTACAGCCTAAGACACACCAAACGTGCACACGCTGCACAATCAACTGATTCTAATCGGCTGATTTCCATGTATCGAGGACTATTCATGCGAAATTTATTACAGGACCGTACTGAAATTCTTTCTGTCCAAGGAAAATGTAGTAAGGTTGACCCAGTTCTAATCTTAAGATATTGTAATGTTTTGAAGTTGTCACCCTTGGATTGTCGAATGGTCTGTCCATCTGCCACTAACAAGTACTACAAGGATCGGAGACAAGATGAGTGGGCCATGTCCGCAATAACAAACTGATATTTTGTAGCCTGGTTTTCTCAACGATAGATCAGGAATGATTTTAAGATTCCTTCAAACCTTGAGTGAAGGCGCCTTTTTGTTCTAACCTTCTCAAATTTGTACACTTGTCGGACATGTATTTCATTACGTATTGTAGACGAAGTGGCTACGCCAGATGGATGGTGACAAACTATGACCATAGGATAAAGAGAGGCGTATTGGATATTCATGCTGTTTGGCTGGGAAAGTCCATTTTGGACTGAAACTTGTTGCAACCGAGCACTAGGAATTTCTGGAGTTCTGATCGATAAGTATTTTCCAGGAGAAGGTCCCTGCAAGAATTTATTATCTCGATAGTTTGAGCCCTTGAATTGAATTGACTGCACAATACATATATATATAGTTCAAGAAACGTTGATTAAGGAATGACTATTGCCACACCTTCATTTTGCTATAGGAATGCGGTATATTGATGTGATGTGTCATATCAACAATAGATCAGAGTGTTCCAGTGAAATGAAACTGTTATCTAAATCAACTCTACTTGAACAGTCAAATAAAAAATTACAGTCTGAAGCATGGACTACAAGGATCCAAGAGGAACTATCTATTGAAAAATTCCTTCTTGAGCAGAACTGAATGCGGTGATAATTATGTCTCTTCTTATGGTCAAGTACGATGTTTTCCCATCCAAACCTTTGTAAGTTGCTTATCTAGGCCTTGCAGTAATCGGCATAATAATGATAAAGTAAGAAATGATATTTCAGTGAAGTAGAAAGTGAAACTCAGTAATATAGCAAAAAGGATGGGAAGACCACATCAAGTCCTACAAGGATGAAACCAAAGGTGTAGGATGGGGCTAGGCACCATAGCATCACAATGGGGAAATATGCCTCCTGCACCTAAGATATCCAAACTATGTAGTTCAAAAGGTATACATACTATAGGAGCATCGAAGAAGCATCACCTAAGGGATTGTTGTTCTATGGATTGCACTAGCCATGGCTCTATGTACAACAATGGATACATATTGTCTAAACTAGGTTCGCCAATATGTTATAAAGAAAGTGATACCCATGTCGCCTAGTATTGTAGGTTGTTGTGCACTCTCTCACAAACATATCAAAGTTTGCATCCATAACTTCGTATAACTCCAAGGCTAGAGTAACGAAGATGTGAACTTTCTACATACCACTATATTTTAAGCCTTGGTTGCGACCGCTCCACTCGCCATCCATCCATGAGGTAATCACCCCCTCTGAAATTGTGTAACATGTAGGAATAGTAATCTGGTATTCCTAAACCATATATAGGTATCCCAAACCAGAGTTGAATACAACGCATACCAACGTTCATTCCATGCGAGCTATCCACACTCTGGTGCCATAGCAAACAACATATCCCTAATGACATAATGGGTACCTGTTCTCTACACTCCCCATGGACAACAAGTCATATTGAGCTATCCACACTCTGGTGCCATAGCAAACAACATATCCCTAATGACATAATGGGTACCCATTCTCTACACTCCCCATGGACAACAAGTCATATTGACGTAGTACAACAAAGATGCGGATGGATGGAACAAACCTATGCGGAACCTCATGAACCATGCAGTTACTTATGCCATCTCTGATGGCCTCTCGCAACTATCCCTCAGTTGTCTCCTCCTCCTTTACTAATTCTTGCATATCCTGTGGCCATACTTTACCAAATATGGAAAGTGAATAGTCCATTCTCTTTGTCTTTCAATTTGGATTCCATTGGTACCTAAATTGAAGACTATGGAGAATGATATAGTAAGATATAAGTGTTTTTATTTTTTTAGGATTTTGAGTGATTTTTCTTCAATTAGACATATGGGTTGGGTTTTTTTTTTCCCATCTCTTCCTTTTCCTGCATTGGTTTTATTGGAATCTAGTTGGAAAATTATGGAGATCTGAATAAAAAATTTATGAGTATTTTTAGATTTTTGGGTTTCCATAGTTAGCATTTTCCAATGTGAGATGGGGTATTAGGGGGTTGTGGTTTTGCAAGTGGTAGGAGATACATGATGGAGTGTTGGGTTTCTTTATCGTTCCCTTTGTGCTAGCTATAGCTTGACTTTCCCTCATGGGCTCGCCAAAAGCGGTACATGATACACCATGTCCGGTGTGTCATTGTCTCTTTACCTTGCAAGGGGTAAAGACCCACGTGGGAAAGATGCATAAAGATTATGATTGGAATTCTTGGGATGCGCATGTGAGGAGGACGGTCATATCGACATCGTTATTTGTCACTTTGGGGAACATGCAGACTACATCGACTCCTTCTTTGAGCATTCCAGGTATACCATTCGGGTCGTGGGAGTGGTTAGCTTCCCATGTAGGTTCGATTCTAGGGCTTTTTGAGACTAGATTTCCATGTTCACGTTTATTCCATAGGCTTCCTCGGACACTACATGATGAGGTTAGACGTGCTTTTTGCTTACCTCTCGATCGGTTGGGCGCGCCATCCCATGGACGAGTTAGAATGGTTTTTGTTTTTATTACTTCCGCGATGGTGTCTACGTTACACTATAGGGGGACGTGCTGGACATAGGGAGGTGGCAGCTAGATTTTGGAGATTCCGAGCAGAGGATTGGACTACATTGCAAGAGGAGTATGTTTGGGCCACACAAGTTAGAAGTCGGGTTCATTCACATGATACTTCTGATTCGGCGCGATTGCGACGGTGTAGGATCTTGGGGCAGGTCGGGTAGTATAGTAGGGCTGCACGGGCCTTTCATCCTTTGTCCATGGCTAGTCCTAATGAGGAGACGATTTCCTCTTTACGTCTTCTACATCCACCCATGGGCGAGGAGATACCATTAGAGGTTTTGGATTATCAGCTAGAGGAGCCATTATGTCTTGATAGATCATTATTTGCCCATTCTCTATGCACAGCCCCACGTTTATCCTTTGGGGGTTTGTCAGGGATGGTATATGAGCATCTTCGAGATTACTTTCAGGCGGATGATCCCTCTAGTGGTTTCACAGAGTTGTTCCAGGTGACTGCATCAGTTGCGAGAGGGGAGATTCCGTTGTCAATAAGTCAGGTTATGGGTGCTAGTTGGCTTTTCGCAATGAAGAAGGACACTATGGGCATCAGATCGATTGCTATTGGAGAGATCTTATTGTGATTAGTCAGTCGTACCGTTGTCTTGCAACATCACTCACACTTCCAGGAGCATCTTTGTCCACATCAGTTTGGAGTCGCCACACCATGAGGATGTGAGGTGGTATTGTTGGGCATTAAAGCACTTCTAGATATCCATCCGGATTCCATCAGGAGGATAGATATATCGCCAGAAGGATATATCTATCCTCCTGGCGAGTTCTTCTATGTCAGTCACGCTTGTTTCTTACATTGTACATTGATTCTACCAAAGCTCTCATTTCTGTGGGACAGCTGGTGCGGAATATCTACGAGTTTATGAACATTTGTCTTGCAGATGGATGTTGAGAACGCTTTTAACAACGTCTCGTGTGCATCCATTTTTAGAGAGCTAAGAGAGGCTGATGGACCCCTATCAAGCCTCATTCTTTTTGTACGGTTTTTCTACAGTTCACATTCTTTTCTATTTTATTAGCATGGCTTTTCTGAGGAGGGAGTCACCGTTCTACAGTCCGCCGTTAGCACTCGACACGGAGATCCTTTGGAAGGACCTCTATTTGCCATAGCTCATTATAGAGCTCTTGTGTCTACTGCTTTGGCCGTGCCCGGTTGTGTGTTCCCTTCCTTAGCGGATGATACACACATTGTGGGCTCTGTAGACAACATTAGACAAGCCTTTGATTACTTGACTACCGAGCTTCATATTGTAGGCTTGAGAGTCAAGGTTCCTCCTTCACCTACATTCATATCACGTTTGACAGCCTTTGATATGAGGATCATGGGCATCTTTGGTGACATCATTGGACTAGGGACATTCGAGTGTGTGACTAGAGATTTGGCAAGGAGACAGACATCTTTGCCAATTTCGTGTGGAGGGGTAGGCTTATTATCAATGGAGGAGATGGCACCTACGGTATTCTTGACAAGTTGGACGCTCGTTGCACCTTTGTTTTCTTCTCGATTTGTGATCGTAGATAGACCTATCTTGGAGATATATGCGAGGAACGTCAATACGGGATCATTTCCCTTACATGTATTATTACGACATACGAGAGATGCTTTACCACGGGAGGTACGACATGAATTGCCATCTTTTTCCTCTTTGGCTACCAATTGGACTAGGGATCTACAGTCTATCTTGAAGGCCGACAGTTTCAGGAGGCTCTACATTCACTCTTAGTGGATCCGGCCATTTCTCGTACTATTGGAGCTCGTCTACGCTCTTGCTCGAACAAGGGTGCATGCTCGTGGATCTTGGCTCGACCATGCATCAAGGCTTTCCGATTCGCACCAGCTACTTTTCTCTATAGCGATGAGATTTCGTCTTGGCTTGTTCCATCCATCTACATCTTCATTACTCACATGTGAGTGTGGTATCACTTTAGATGCAGCAGGTGTCCATATGACTCATTGTTCATTCGGAGGGCAGAGGATAGCTACCCATGATGCCATTAGGGATGTAGTGTTTGCTATGGCGCGAGAGGATGGATATCTCACATGGAGAGAGCGTTGGTATGCCTTGCAGTCGACTAGGATTAGGGCAGACCTGTACTTGGTTCGAGAAGACCAGGTCACTGTGGCAGATGTGGTGGTTATCGATCCTACTAGAGACATAGTTTTAGAGGGGGTGATCACCTATCCTCTAGGATGGACGGCGAGTGGAGCGGCAGCAGCCAAGGTCTCCAAGTATATAGGTATGCACCTAGCATACCTTTATACTTGGAGCCAACCTCTTTGTTCCAGCAAACCAACCTCTTTGTTCCTCTAGCTTTGGAGTTATATGGAGCTATGGACACCGACTTCGACATGTTCGTGAGGGAATGCGCGAGAGCCTACCATACTAGATGACATGGGGTATCACTCTCTTTAGCTTACCGTATAGCCTATTTTAGACAACATGTTTCCATTGCTGTACTTATAGCACTAGCTGGTGCAATCCATAGGAGAGCATCCGAATAAACTCCTATTGTTTGTAGACTTGTTGACCTAGATAGTTCATATATCTTAGATGATGTATGACATATTTCCCGGTGTGATACTATTGGGGTCTAGCCCCAATAGTATCACACAGGGAAAACATGTAACATGGGGTCTAGCAGCATGTTACCTGTTTGGTTCCATCCTTGTACGTTTTGATGGGGTCTTCCCATCCCTTTTGTTATTTACTTTGTCCTTTACTTATGCCATCTTGGGTTTGCAAAGTTCCCGCCGTGTACTTAGTCACATACACTGCGTTAACACACATTTAAAATAATCAGAGAGTGAGATAGAAATCTCGGAACAGCATACGTAATGATGATGCTCCGCAGCGGATACATATTCAGCAGCAGTATAATTTAAGCTCCTAGAAAATGCCAGTATTATATACTTCAAGTACTAAAAAACGTGGAACGATCTTCGGAAATAAAACTTTTAGAACTGCAGGAGCTGTTACTGCGTGAAGAAATGGACTGCAGGGAAAGGAGCCTTGAGGCATCCAGAGCTGGTGCCGTAGACAGGGGACCTGAGTCACCTAACCGACTGCTGCAAACCAGGCGATGAACCGCGCGGTGCGGGGAGGGAAGGAAAGGGGGAAGGAGAATGTAGAGGCCGCCGGCCCCGGAAGTGAGAAGAGCGACTGCATCGAAGATTGCCGGCACAGCGAAAGTACAGTGGTATCATATGCTGCTGGCTTATTCGCAGAACATACCGGGGGCGGGGCGGGGCTGCGCATCAGGCATCATCCATTGTGGACTGTATTTTCACGTTTCTTCCAGAAAGGGGACAGCCGAATTTAAACGCTGCGGTGGGGGCACCTTGCGCTGGGGAATGGGCACATCTCGTATTCTTCGCTCGGCCGCACGGAGGCAGGGAGCGACGCAGGTTGGAGGAGGAATCGAGTAGCAATGCCGTGAATGAATATACTAGTCCAGCGCTACACCACAGCCAGTTCCCGGGGTCTCTGACTAAAGAGGTCCCTGAATTGTTTTGCTTTCATTAGAAGCGAAGGATCGCGTGTAGTGGTCGTTGTTATTTAGCAGAAAAGCAGAAGAAGAACAGCAGCAGGGCACGAGCAGATTCCGAATGCATTGCACGCTTGTGGACATTTGTAAGGCTCGCTCGTTTTAGCTTCTCTCGTCTTCAGTCCGAGCAGTTTGTGGCACCGGTGCAGCAGAGGCGGTCTCGTCTTTCCAAGTACGAGAGTTTGTTCTTTCTTGTGCTCGGTCGTTGATATTGTTATACTGTCACACCTATCTGCTGTGTATTAAGTTGACCGTCTCCCATGTAGTTGATAGCCATCACCATCATCATCGTTGTTGTGATTTGAGTACTTGACCTTTCATTGTTGTCGTCGACTGAACTTCGCTCTATAATCAGCAGACTAGAACTCCTCGTAAACGCTGCTCTTCTGCCACTTTCGAAGATAGTGTAGGAATAGAGTAGATACATCTCTTTTCTTGCAAGTGTTCACTTGATTTAACCGCAATTGTAGTCAAGGTAGAAGCTGGTGTGATGAACATCTCTCTCTCTGTGTCTGCTCTCTCTCTCTCTCTCTCTCTCTCTCTCTCTCTCTCTCTTTGTGCACTCTGAAAGCCGTACTCGTGATCGATGTTCGCATGTTCAAAGAACAGATGTGTGATGTCCGGCTAATACAATAGATTACTACTCCTTTTATAATCTAGTAATCTCCAGGTCGGTCAGACCTTCTAATTATGCATCAATCAGAGTACCTTGAGTTTCACCGACTAGTCCTGTGCGTGATCGATCATCAAACATCGGGGAGAAAATTACGTGTCAGTGATCGCGTATCACCTATGAGCATGTCAGCGGGTTCCCTGCTCTGGAAGGCATCATAAAGTGCGTGTCAGGTCAGGTCATGTTTGATTCTAGGTTTGTAGGTACACATTCAGCGAGAGATGAAGGAAGTCCTCGCCCATACCAAGTACTAGCGTTGGGCGTTAACGGACTTGGGTGCCCAGTGTATCATTGGTCATGTAGAATTGTCTTCTACTCGAAGAAAAGTTTGAAGATTCGCATGATGGTGAAGAACAAAAGTGGGCCAGACTCGTAGTCGTGATCGTCTCAATGACCTGAGTTTCTCTCTTTCTCTCTGGCCGTGAAACCTGATGCCGGAAGGTGAAGCTCGTTGAGAGGTGTGGCTTGTGGATGACAGGGTTCAGCTTATTGAGTCTTCGGTCATCTATTAAATATTCCATGTCCTGACAAGTGGTGGGATATTATGTGCACTTGGCATCTTAGCATTCTATCCTCTGTCGAGTTCTCCGATGCGGTCTTAGCTGTCGTAGCAGCTCTGTCCTGAGGTCGGCACACCACATCACGTCACGATGGACGTTCCATCGGCGACCTGTCGTCACGTCCCGAGCGATAGTAAGTTGTTGCTGCTGCTGCTGCTGCTGAGCACAGCACAGCACTTACACGCACTCGAAGTGCATAGTCCCATCTCTCGGTACGAGATGACGAGCAGTCTTGTACCTAGAAATATTTTTTATGCTGGACGAGATCATCTCATCCACAGCGATCGTTTTTGGGCATTGTTGGATCACGCTACATGACGAGTCTATTATCGAATCCTTGCGAAGCTCATTTTCTAGAAATGGAGAGGTCCTTGTTTCAGACGATCTTCATCGCATGGGTAGCTGCTAGCGGTGGCGGTAGGAATGAAAAGCGAATAAGTGAAGCATTGACGGAAAGCGACCGTCACTGATTCAGTCATCGCATTATCCACCTTGTTTCGGTAATACGTTCCTTTCAAGCTCCGAGCCAAAAAGTGAAAATTGCCTTGTTCAGAAAACTAGGCAGGCAGGCACTTAAATTGAGCCATGCCAAACGCTGGCGTGGGTGTACTCCACTCGTTGGGCAATAATGTCACTGCATGGAATTTCCACAAAATATCTGTTTATGCTTTCACCGAGAAAGTGTACCCGGAACACAGCAGTTATCCATCTGAAAACTGTAACATTCTTAAAGTGGCTCCAATGCACGAAGATATCACAAACACAGTAATTAGCACCCCCCGCTGTCCAAGACTTTGAAAATTCATTGACCACCCAGTCGCAACCCCTGCCGAGTTCGTTATGGGTCCGTCTGGCTGTGCATCAGATGTCGTGTGCTTCTACGGCTGGGTGAGCCTGGGTCTCTCCCGCCGGATGTTGGTCGGTGTCACCGTGTCCCACCTCCATTCGCGTACGATTTCACGTGGAAAGAAAGCCTTCATTCGACTCACCGTACAGCTCGAGGAGATTACGTGTTCCGTTGCGATCTTGAAATATCGGAGCTCAGTGCGGGAATCAGGATGTGACTTGGGGAAGGGGCCTTCTGTTGCTGCTGCTGTCTGTGTGCCTGGGAAGCTGTTTCTCTTGGACGAGTAGCCCGAGTCTGACTTGGCGCAATTGCGTCTTTCTTTGCTGGGAAAGACAGACGCACGACGCTGTGGCATTTTTAATCGTCCGTCATTTATAGTGGGAGTGGTCGTGCCATAAAAGCACGCATGTGTCCGAGCGAACGTTGAACGTTCTGTTCTCGTTCTCGTTCTTCCTTTACTGTCGGACTTGGCGCAAACTGCCTCGACGTCCAGCCCAAGACGTCTTCATCGAGGGCTGTACGATTCTCAAGGAGGACGGAGCTTTTTGAGCGTCGAATCATAAGAGGGGCCGGGGCTGCTGGGCCCTGAGGGAAAACGCAAAAGAGCGGGCAGGCTTGCTTGCAGGCACGGTAACATCGAGGTCCACAGGGACTGACTATGAATCTTGTTCTTCTTGTTACAGCGACTAGCTGGAATTCGAAATTTGAGAGCTCAATAAATTTCTGGTGCATATGGAGACTTCTGAGGGCCACCGAGATGCGGAGATTGGACTTCTGACGGAGGAGGTACGAAGAACTTCTCTCCAATTCATAGAGTTTGTTGACAGACAAGGCAAGCTGACGGAAATTAGCGGACGAGAATCAATTTCTAGAGCAGTTGTGACTTGACAGTATTTCTTGCATACCTGCGGCGGGAAAATCCGTAGGAGTGATCTATGAACCTTGTTTTCTGCAAGCCAGATAGAAACGAAGAGTGAATGTCTGCGTGCATGATCGCATGTGTTTGCGACATGAACGGATCGTCTGATTTCCGAGGGTGCGCTCGGCTTTTTCATTTAAGAAGATATGTGGTGAAGTCGACGAAATGTCAAGATGAGCATGGAAGGGTTCGGAACACTTTTCGAGCGCAGATCAATCTGCAATTTCTAGAATTTGTGCCTCATTTTCAGCAACCCAACCCTTCTTAGTTCAGAGTAAAAGAGCAGGTCCTCTCACGATGTGTATGCGGAATCGGTTCTTGGTATAAAA
The DNA here is from genome assembly GCA_014180765.2 of Marchantia paleacea. NCBI lineage: Eukaryota > Viridiplantae > Streptophyta > Marchantiopsida > Marchantiales > Marchantiaceae > Marchantia > Marchantia paleacea. The sequence continues at coordinate 710,706 of MUAA02000005.1, forward strand.
CAGAATCCAAAGAACCAAAACCAGAGCCTCATATGATCTGGGTCTAATCCTGTAGACGAGTTCGCGTGGGTTCGTTTCTTCAGGTCAAACCTCAACATCATCTTCCTTCTGCGACGAAGACCACATGGCGCAAGGCAGCACTCACGCTCGTCTTCTTCTGCCTCCTTCTGGGGATCATATTTGCATTCCTGCACGAAGACAGCGTGAGCATCGACAACGGTAACCTCACTTTCGGCGACGATCAGCCTCTAGATGCACTTAGCGTCGACAAGTTGCCCCTGAACGTGTTGGTAGTAGGCGACTGGGGCCGCAAAGGCCTTTACAATCAATCTCAAGTTGCCAGACAGGTACTCTACTCTCCCCCACCTGATCAGGCCCTCTGATTCTTCCTCTTCGTCTGCACTTCCTCAGGCCAGCCCTCCCTTCTCCTTTCATAAAATTGAAGATCCCAGGAATCTCGGCATTCATTCATTCATTCGGAGCACAATCATTCTCGTCAGGATTTACTTGTGCGTGCGTTTCCGGACATGTGTAGAAGATGCAATGAGTGTGAGGGGAAGTCAGAAGTTCGTTACAGGGATTTAGAAGAATAACTGACTGTTTGTCTTTTGTCATGAACCACGCAGATGAGCAGAGTCGGGAAAGAACTGGAAGCAGATTTTATCATATCCACAGGAGACAATTTCTATGACTCTGGCCTAACAAGCGTGAACGATGAATCCTTTGAAGAGTCTTTTACCGAAGTCTACCACGAAAAGAGCCTGCAGAAAAGGTGGTATGCAGGTGAGCACGATTAACTTCCCATCCAGATTCCAGATCTGGTTGAGTTTCCCAGCAGCAGAAATTGTATGAACGGAATCTGTCCTAATGACTGCAGTTCACATGCTCTCTCTCTCTCTCTCTCTCTCTCTCTCTCTCTCTCTCTCTGAGATTGAGTACATAGCGTTCGTTTTTATTAATTAGTACAGGTGTGATTACACCTGTTTTCATCCCAAGGTCCGGTGAAATTGAGGCTGAAAAGGTGCTTGTGCTCGCAGTTCTAGGAAATCACGACTACAGGGGCAACGAAGCAGCCCAAGTGGACAAAAGCTTGAACAAAAGGGATCCCAGATGGTGGTGTGACTACTTTTACAGGATCCCGGTCAGCGTTAGTCCATCATCCACGGGTAAGATATTCTTGCATGAGTTTACTACACCAGATATTCATGATTCGCGTACGATGCTTGCTTTGGGGGTATCCGTACTGTTCTGAAACGGCTTTCCTTTTCTGACTAACCCAAGCGTCACTGGTGACCACGAAGTACATGAACGAACGTCGTGGAAATGCCGCAAGCAAGTTTGGTAGTTCACTTTTACGGACCATGCGTCCCGGACAGTGGACCACGGCTAGCTCATCCTTCTCTCTCTAGGTCAGATGTAAAGCTCGTACCCAAGATGATTTTTGCCATCGATTGCTCTGCAGTGGAGTTCTTCTTGATCGACACAAACCCATTTGTGGAAGAGTACTGGACCCCAGACAGCGAGAAGTACAAATGGACGAGGCCAACTCCAAGAGAGGATGTCATGGCCTCAACACTGGAGGTAAGGATTTGTCGACGTTGGAATATCATGGACATCACAAAGTTACTCGGAATGAATTTATGAAGCTGCTGCAGTCTCCGCTAGAGCAGCAGTGGATTTCACGGAAATGTAACTTGCTCCAATCGGATCGAGTTCGAGCAAATCCATCGGATGCAGAAGGCACTAATTTGAGCCACTCTGCATTGCTTGAATTTGCAGAATTTGAGCTCTGCTCTGGAGAAATCACCTGCCACTTGGAAGATTGTCGTAGGCCACCACACCATGTACAGCTATGGACCTCACAGAGACACGCCAGAAATCATTGACAAGATTTTGCCCATCCTTGAGGTAAGCTTCCTTGTCCTCTCACCACCACCGACGTGTAATACATTTCAGCTTTTGAATTACGTCCAACGAAGTACTGGCCTGGTAAGATCCATGACAAAGACAGGGAGCATTTGTTCGGATGCATGCAACTCCAGTTAATCTTCAGCAGCGTGTCGCCTTTCGAAGTCATTGAGCACAAGGAATTTCTTGATCAGAGACACAGTACGACTTGCACTCACTATGGACACTCTGGAGACACCATGTTGAAAACCATTATCGCTCACTGACGGTAACTTTTCTTCACCCGATGCAGGCAAACAAGGTGGACTTGTACATCAACGGACACGACCACTGTCTGGAACACGTCAAACGTGTAGACAGGTAATTGATTGTTCATATGCTGAAGAGCCGCGAGGCCTGTTGCATTATTTGCATGACTCTCTGCAAACACATTTTACGGGACAGAGGAAAACAGAGGTGAAGCTCCCTCCCAACGGTCTGGAAAGAAGCACTTTGGATATCCTGAAAGACTTGGGATCAGCTGCTTCCGTTTGATCTGCGACCATTCAAAGGGATCCCGACCTTCTTCATTCGTTCGTTCGTTGGGTCTCGCTCGCACATCAGCACAATTGGTCATATGGAGCAGACTCTGAATCCAGCCCATAAATAGAAAGACACGAACCTCTTTTGCGAGCTCGGGGTGGTGACCATGGCCTGTACTAACGCTTGTGCTCTCGAACTGGAACTGCAGTGACGTCCACTTCGTCACGAGCGGAGGCGGATCCAAGGCCTGGAAGAATGAGTTCGTACCTGGCGTGCAGGAACTGCCCGATGTGAAGCTGTACTATGATGGCCAGGGATTCATCTCTCTCTCTGCTTCTCCTACCTCCGTAATTATCAACTTTTTTGACATAAACGGCAAAATCCTCCACAATTTAGAGCTCAACAAGTAAACGACGAGCTCATCGATTTCCTCCTGTGAATTTACGGATCTACTGCTGGCTCGTACACTACGTACAACCGGGGCATGTTCCATGCTGTATAATACTATGCATATGTCATTCGACGCAATCTTCAAACTTAGCTCCTCGGTCCGAGAGAACCCTGACGTAGAACTAATTCTGAGCTCGGAGAAGAGCAGATCAGTTTACAGTCCTCTGGAACGCAAAAAAATTCCCACTCCCAATTTTGTGGGACAAATGTAATAATGTATTATGAATCAGATTCTGTCCAAAGTTTTTCAGAAATGATTGGTCTCTTGACAAATTTGTCAAGTTGGCAAATCGAAATCGGTCTGGTCCGCAAGGCCGGACATAAAAGTATATTACAGGTTTTAATGACATGTTCATGGTATGAAAACGACCCTGAAAATTCTCATTATGAGATTACTGCAGAGAGAGTATATGTGATTTGTCGAGATGGACACTAAATACTCGAGTACATGGATGGTTTGATCTCTGTCCAATGGTCGACACAATTGCACGAATAGTAATGGTGATTCACCATGGAGAATAGAATATCGGTTCCATCAGCGATTGCAAAATTGAAACCAATAAAACGGATGTAAATCCATAGCATACATATGACATACTCTACATAAACTGGCTTCTTCTTGAATTGCTTGTTCAAAAGGAATCTCTGAAGAGCTCACACTGTGAAGGATTGCAGGTGACTAAGGAGATCGATGGGTAGCAAAGAAATGTGTTTAGGCTCCGCCCTTTGTATTAATGGGCTCGACTCGGGGTTGTTCATGCAAACAGCTTAGCAAATTCTGAAGCCGAGTGATTCCGAGGAGCAAGCTTGATGTACCGAAATGATTCACCTTCATCGTCGTATTCTTTGAAGTATAGACTTTACTAGATAATTAATTTGATTGCACGTGCAATCTCCACCCATATTTGGCCCCTGATTATCATCTTGATAAATATATAATTCATTATGAATTTGGAGAAGTTTTACATTGTATGTCATCAATATATCTGAAGAGCTGGTTTACTTGCACGGATTCTCAGGTCGAATGGCTAAACAAGGAGCTCGCAGAGGTTGAAATATAAAAATTTGTAAATAAATAATATCTCTAACAAAAATATTGTATTTTTAAAAAATATATTTGGATGTTAAAATTTTATTCAATTTTAAATGAGTAACTACATCATGTTTCTATAAAGAATAAAACCTAATATGTGGCTAAATTAGATAATAAAGTTCAATTTGATGGAATACATACCATGTATTCCAAGTGTAGTTGGTGATTCTAGACAAGACAATCAGGTCTGGCAAATGCCGTGAGAACCAAATTTCAAGTAGATCCTTATTGACGTTTGGTAACTACAAGGTGAGCAACGTATAAGGGTGTTTAATTATGGAACCATCTAAGTGTGAAAATGACTCCATCGTGGCTTAACAAAGATTTGTAAACTTATGTGTATGGTGTCTCTAACATTTGCTTAATGAAAATTTAGTGGTTGATTGTCCAATTATTTAGTCTAAGATGGTAATGAGTTGGTTGCAATTGTTGAGTTTTTGTTTGATGACATAATGAGAAAATCAATAATGACAATTTGTGTATGTAGTTTGGTTAGTTGGGGTTAAGTCTTGTAGAATGTTAGTATGGTTTTGTCGGGAAGAAGTCTTGCTATGCAAGTGCATTTGTGATTTGGGGGCAAAGACAAGAAAATAGACAAATGAGAAGTATATCGAGAGTTTAGGCATTTTTGGTACCTCCATTGAATAATATGGTGGTGGTAGAGTGCTGTTAAGTTTTATGGGTTCGGCAAAGATGTGATAAGCATTCTTGTGTTGGGCCATGCGAAGTACTTTGATTGCAAGATTGAACGTTGCCATAACAAATGTAGCGAAACATGGGGTGATTAATAGAGTGGCATAGGGGGAAATAAAGTGATGGGTAATGGACAAGATTGAATAGATGTCGTTTTGCCTTGCCCATAAATTTGACATGTCAAAATTTGAAGATTAAAATCATTTTATGACTTGATTATTTATTAATTTTCCAATGGAAATTTGATAGCTGTTTGTCAAAGACTGGATTGTCTATCTCCTTGGTTATGAAAATCCTGTGTTTCAGGGTTGTATTTTTGTATGCTATATTTTTTTATTATTTTACATGGACTTTGTATTATTAGTTCGTTTGTGGTATAAGTGTAGTTCATTGGAATGGGCGGTTATGTATGATGTGAAATGGGATACCGATAGAGTTTTCAATTGATGTGATTATTATTCTCTCATGATATTTCGTTATTAGAGAAAGAAAAAGAAAAGGTTATTACCTTAGTATACTGGAGATGATGGTTTTCACTAGTCATTTCTAACATCATAAGTGGAACTGTGCAATGCAGTAGTCTTCCTACATCCTCTCACTATTTACAAGCAGCTAAAGAATAATTTAGAATGGAAAAGAATTCACCATCAAAACTTGAATCTCGCGACAATGTCGACGTACCAACTTCAACGTCGTTCGTTCTTCGAAGTGTTGAGTGAATTGAACTCCAAATTCTCCACTGAGATGGAATCATGGAGACCTTGTATCAAGTCATGATTCATTTGGACTTGGTTTGCCCTCGACTACTGCACCCATTTCTTCCTGTAAAAGAAAAACAGAAAATGGACGGTACTGCAGGGAAGAAGAGGGAGGCGGAGTTTAGGCGCTCGAATATTCCTTTCCGTATTTAGATCCTCTGGAGACCTGGAGCTGTTCTCGAGGTACACCTTTCCATGGCATGGATTGCCACTCTACACGAGCTGATACGAAGGGAAAGTTCTAACGGACTGCTTTGGAATGGAACTGAACTTGGTCTAAATCTGGAGCAGACAAAGTTTGGGTTGCAAGGCGGCTTATCTGAGAAACCGAAAGTGCCCTTTGAAATTGCTTCTCCGTTTAGAAGGGACACGACGAGAGGAATAATGCGGCCGTCGCTAGATTGGCTTCCACTCCGAAGAAGGGAAGCAAGAGTGAGTTCATGCATGCACGCACGGCGTTCGAGGGCTTCTGAGGTCTGCTGGATTCTGAGGGCTTGAGTACGCATCTCGGTTTGTGTGGACGCTGAATATTTTTAGATGCCATGACGTGGTCGGTTGGGCTTCTGCCATGTCCGAGGCTCTGGCGTCTCCGTTACCGCAAGCTTCCGATGTCGAATTCCCAGGGCCCACTTGCAACGCCTAGAACAGCATATGCATCACTTTTGCGGGGCTCAATATGGCCCGCCCTTCCAATCACTCCCTCGTTGTCGACTGGCGATTTCACTCGCCCGCTCTAGGCGGTGTTGCAGCGGAACCTCGTTCGTCCAGTGGACTCTATGCTTCAAGTGAGTAAGTTCATCCGTCCAGGGAAGAGGATTTCTCAGGAATTCGTAGGATGAGCGATCGTTGAAAAATCTGGCCGTGTTTCTTCCTCACGACTTCTGATTGTCATATGTGGGGCTTTGGATTTCGACATGAATTCATTTCGTATCCGAACAATGCTGGATTCAAAAATGCCTTAAAGGTTCAGTTCATGACAAAGTAAAATTCGTAGTTGAGATACCTGGACTTGTCGTTGACTTGTGGGTACCGTGGGTACGCATCGGGAATCTTGGGCCACGCATTCTCTTTACATTGTGGTTGTCGGGTAGCTTTCTCAACGACGTGCTCTCGAATGCATGGAGCTCGCTTTGTTTTTGTGCCACTTTTTTTAAAGTTTTACTAAGGAGGATATTCAAGATGACGTGTGAAGAATTGGTGTTGATAGTGACATTTGGTATTTTACTTGTTTTATATGAGACGCACTTTCTGTAGTCCCCTCTCAGGAGCTGCGTATACAAAAATGATTTCGAATGATTCAACTTTGAATGTTGCAGGCACGGTATCCTGTGGCTTTGCTTCCTGCAGGGGCAGCAAAAATTTTGAGACAATTTTGCTCAGGAAACTATTCCAAAAATTTGCGAGTCAAAGTGCAAACGTCAATTTGTTCGGCCTCTGCATCCTTTCAAACTCTGTCAGCTAAAATGCCAGGTATGAATCCTAAAATCGAGCTCCTACAAAATTGCTTCACTCCATCCAGATGAGCACTATGCTGTGTTTGCGCGGTGTCATGTGGGTCATAGTTTTCAAAGGGCCTCCTCAGACGTTGACCTGCATGATTCTTTGGTCCTTTTATATATTTTCGGAAACCGTTCACTGAGGTATAATTAAGCTTAGGTTTTGATCTGCTTTGTAGATTCCGTATTGTAGATCTAAGATTGAAGGATGTGTTTGACTTGAGATTGTCTTCTGATTTTTTACTTGTTTGCCTGCAGAAGTCATACCTCGCTCTATACCACCGCTAGGATCTCTGAAGGCTGTTCTATTCGACGTAGACGGCACTCTTTGTGATTCAGATCCCCTGCATTATGCGGCCTTCCGCGACATGCTTCAGGAGGTTTGAAACCAAACTCTGATGGCTTTTGTGAGAGTATAGGTATTGCAGGTCAGTGATAGATCTTCCATACTCGTGATATAACCTTGATGCAGCAGAGGAGCCAACTCATTGAGCAGATCTTGTGCAGGTTGGATACAATGGAGCAGTACCGATTACTGAGGAGTTCTTCAGTAAATATATCAGCGGCAAGTTCAATCCTGATATAGGGCGTTTTCTCTTCCCCGAGTGGGAAGTGGCCGCTCAAACCAAATTTTTGGATGACAAGGAAGCTTATTTCAGAAGGTATTCAAAGTACATATTAGACGTTCTGGGGCCTGTCCTTTACATGCATAGACAGTCCACCACTTAGAGGCGACCATGAAATTACTTGATCCCAATTACAAATTTTTACGTTCCTACTCTTTGAGGCATGCTTGTATATACATGAGTTAAGCTGGTCCCAGGCTGCAGGATTTTGGGACACAGTCTAAGTTTGTCACTTTTCTGCGTGGCCTCCAGATTCGAGATGGCACTGTGATGGCTCTGCCATCACAGTGTCATCATGTCATATGTGGTTTTTGCATCTATTGTTCATACTAAAGATGTCCTGTGTGAATTTATAAACCCACAGGATGGCTGCGAATCAGTTGGAAGGTCACAAGGGACTACACAAGTTTTGTGAATGGCTCAAGAAGAAGAATATAAGAAGGGCAGCTGTGACAAATGCACCTCGACTAAATGCTGAGCAGATGATTGCGAGTATTGGTCTGGGTGATTTCTTTGAACACCTGGTTATCGGTAGCGAATGTACTCGAGCAAAGCCGTTTCCAGATCCCTATATGACGGGACTTAGTCTTCTTGGACTTCCAGCTGATCAAGCTTTTGTGTTCGAGGTAATAAATTCTGTGTTGCCCACTTATACACAGCTGATGTATAGACTTATGCGTAAAACTCCTCTAGTGATGAAACTGGCATTCTTCGAAAGTTTCCATAAACTACACCGGTTTGGGGGATATTGGTCAAAGCTGCTACGTGTTACACTGGATCCCTAACGGATCCAGTGTAACACCTATTCTATTTCGTCCAGAATATTGTAGAATGCACTACTCTCTTGAACCAGCTCTCCCTTTTCCTCTCTCCTTGTCCATTCTCCTGCAAATTCATCCCAATTTACGCTTGGCAACAAGTCTAAGTTCCATACTCAGTTTCTTCAGCTACAACGAAATGATTTGCTGAGCCCAGCGTTCGACATTCCCTAGACTTATTCCAAAACCCCTCATAGATTTATTGTTATAATGTTGTAAGCAGGTTCCGGGGTCTTTCGTTCTGGGGTAGGCACTAACAGGAGTTGGGCGGAGGGGTCTTTGCCCTCATGACGGTTCTCTATTGTCCTTGATCTCCGGGTGAAAGAAGTTCTCGTACGCAAGACAACTCGGACCGGATTCAGTCTTTTATGATAACTCTAGCCCTGGGCCCGATATTAGCACGAACTTTGGGAATATGACGTTCTGCGGAGTTTTCTAAACCACTGTTCGTAATCTGAGTGCCTCGATATGATCTTGCTCTCTTAAAGAACTTTCCTTCGATATTATTCAACTTAGTCTCAGTACGTTAGTCCTGTGACTGTTGAAGCGGCAGTATATTCCTGATGTAGAGAGTAGGTATGGGCACCTTAGGCTGCAATTACATCCATTTGCTTACCATTTAAGATACGTGAACTGATGGAGAAAGCGAGGATGGACATGCACCCATTCACATCGACCCCCGTCTGGTCTTCGACTTCGAACTTACTCTTGCCTACGTCGTGTAGCTCGTCGAGACTTTGTCAGATTTAAACATCAAATGACGAGAAAGGGTCAAAGGCCTCAAAAGATGTCACATTTCCCGGTTTGTGGGTGAGGAACCCTTACCTGCTTAACGAGAAATGCATTGGCGGTGAAGGCTGACGTCTTTGAGAGAGTAATATTGATCGGATGCATCTGTTGTGGCTGCAGGACTCACCTGCGGGAATAAAAGCAGCTGTTGCTGCCGAGTTAGCAGTCGTGGGAGTGCTTGCAGGTAACCCTCGTGCTAGCCTGCTGGAGGCAGGGGCAAGCTTTGTGATCGAGAGTTTCGACGACCCTGCCCTCTGGAAAGCGTTGGGAGAGGAAGACTTGTCCCAATGATAGTTGTAAGCTTTGGGCCATCCCAATAAGCCGTGTTTTCTCGACATAACCATTTTTGACAGTTCCATTCATATTTGATTGCCTTGTCATACCATTTTAATCTTCTATTAAGTAGTTCCCTGCAGCCACGGATGGTCACATACTTCCTCTATTGTCAAGGTCTGCATCCAATCGTCTGGTCCATAAGGATACGGGCCGATACGTTCAAGCAGATCATTAGCAAGCTCGCTAAATAGCCCTGGTCGAGGCACTCGATGGACCCCCGGGTCGGCCTGTCTAATGTGCGCTGTAGATACCCATTTCCCAAGCATCATTGCGAACAAAATTCTGCCCAGAGCTCTGACGTCTGTTTCAGCTTTGGCGTCGGCTTCAGAAGTCATTAGCATGAGTTCAGGGGTGATGTAAGAAGTTGGGTCGAAGTTATTCGCATCGGACGTTACCAGGTTCGGAATCCACAAAGCTTTATTAATATCTATGAGTTTGGGACGGAGAAAACAACTGTCCGTGGCATCGAAGACTACATTATCGCAGTGCAAGGACATGTGCACCACACCGAAACTATGCATGAAGCGAATTGCGTTTGATAGCTGCCTGAAGACTCTGCGCCCATTGTCGTCTCTGGCGAGTGGGAAGAAGTCCTCTAGAGTGGCACCCTCCTCTGCAGGTCTTATCATCATAATAAAGTCTTTATTCAAGAATACATCAGCCAAGTCAACGATGTTCTCGTGAGTGGGAAGGGCTTTCAATTGAATCATAAGCTCATTGTACAAACTCAATGGGTTCACTGGTGGTGCAGCAGAGGTAGATGGGTTACCCCCACGGCGCAGCCTGCGTACAATTTTTATCGCGTACCGTCTGTCGGAATGGTCCCTATGGTCTACAACGTCCAAACTTCTATTGCCACACCAAGCAGGCCTCAGGTTACGATACCACAATCGGAGGTCGAACTCGGCTCTGAGGTACTTGGGAGTGACTTTTGGGTCTACAAAGATTCGTTCTAATACGCTCCAATCGCTTCGATATCTCACCATCAGCCGATCGAGTTCCTTGGAGTTGGCCAGCCCTGGGCCTGGAGGAGGGAGTTTGAGCCAAGGGTGCCGAACGATCTCTTGCATAGTGGTAAGGTCGTAATCACTGGCGGGTCCATATCCTCGAGGGCCTATGATCCGGAGCAAGCTCAGTGCTGCATCGCGGACCCAGGGTTTGAAATCAGGCTGGAGCTGCCCGTTTGCTGGAATGTTGTCAAGATCGGGATTGTTGACCAACATTTGGTACAGAATCTTGCCTAGGGCTCTCACATCTCCAACTCTCGTGTAAGGTACGTTGAGTGATCCCGGGCTTACATACTTATTGTCGATCCAGCTAGATTCATGGAAGTTGCTTTGACGCTTCGTGGCCGTGCCTGGGTAGTAGACAGCAAGACCGAAGCCTGTGATCTTGCAATCTATGGAGTCGGAATGCGGTTCAGCGGAGAAGAGAACGGTGTACGAGGTCAAGTCACCGTGAACCACTCCATATTCATGCATGAAGAGCACCGTGTCAGCCATCTGTATGAAGAGGGCTCGCGCAGTGGTGTCGTTGGCGTGAGGATAGTAGTGTGTAAGGTCCAAGTATCCGTCGCACATATCTTGCAACATGAACAGGCTCGTGTTGCTCAAGACTATCTCGTGCAGCGAGTTTACATTCTTGTGTCTTGGAAGTAATCCGTTCAAAATCATACATTTTTTGAACAGCCGTAGACATTGCTGCTCGTCTGGGTTGAATCCGAAGCGGTGTTCCTTCGAGTCAACTTGCAGTGCGTATCTTTTCCCCGGATTAGCTACTTCTTCAACAGCCATGGACGAAGCAAAAGGGCCGTTTCCAATGTGACCCACGTTTACATAGAGTCGCCAAAACTCCTCGTCTTCCCATATATGCCTCACAGGAATATAGGGCCCAGGCTCTTCATCATGGTCATCATCGTCCTAGATTTCACCAGTAACGACATTAACAGCTAGAATGAGGTCATACAGCACATGGTCTGCCTATGAGATCAACATGCTACACGGAGCGAATCGTTGTACACTATGGTCTGATACTAAGATATACCCTTCTGAAACTCCTGCCCTCAAATGATCTTATCGTTTTACATGTCTGAAACGTCCAGCCTTACCGACGTTGGTTATAGCACAACAAGACTTTACTCTTCAGCAGTTAATAGGACACTGTCTGTGTCCTATTAACACCGTCTATGCCTTCTCTCGTGAAATGTATTCACGCCACTGAAAGTTCGTAACGCAGAATTTCATCTAACGCCCTGCATATTCGACTTTGAACTGCAAAGTCATCGCCAGTCTAAACTTTCGCTTGGCGTACATGTCAGCCAGATCACAAGGTTACAAGATGTGTAAGAACATGTTTCGTTTTTGCCTCAGCTGAATTGGTTTGTGTAGCTGAAAATTTCAGATTCGAGAATATTCGCTTTTACAGCTTTTAGTGGTTTCTGAGTTTCTTTGGTCCTTGCTGTAACTGCGGTTCAATTTCTGTTAGGGTTGTGTTACTCTTGTGGACAATTGGGGTTTACCATTTGGAAGGCCTAAACTGAAGGCGCAATTTTTGGAACATTGCATTGTCCCTCGAATTGCAAGCCTGAATCTAAGGACTGCATGGCTCCTTTCTTCCTACTGTCAAAATCCTCCGACGACCGAAAACGGTGTCTGCAATTAAAAGTGCCCAAGGCCTATATTTGCAACGGGACTTCACCGATCTAAACTTTTCTGCTTTTGCAATGGAAGGACGGTCAGGAGGGACTTGGAGTTCATCGAAGAAATCATGGTCAGTTGTCCCCTAGAGGATCTGTAATCTCGGAATCAGAATGCAGGTGTGGGTTTCCCTATTTCAATTAGTGATTGAGAGCCGAACGTTGATGACCAGTGGGACTCTATCTGTACCTACGGTTTATGGTTTTGTCCGAGTCGATTCTGAGTGAATTGAGCACTCATCTATAAACAGGGTCATAGATGTATTGTTTGCCACTCACCGAGCCACTTCTTTCCATGTGGTACTCCGAGTTTTCATCCCAGTTTTAATATTGGCGGTTTTCCCCAACGTTAAAACTCGATATTGTTTCAAAGGACAAGTGCCCGTTTCTCTAGTTGACTTTGTATTGAGCGAGTCTCAAATTTCATTCATCTTACGAGACCGAGGCATTACCATTGATTATACTCAAGTTTCAGCGGAGTACTTTTAAAAGACAAGGATAAAGGCAGAACGTTTCCATCTCTTTCCTTCGCAAATAATTTCATATTTGCGTGTTGAATCTAATGGCTCGAAATCTTGTTTCTAAATATTCATATGAAGATTGTTAAGATTCTCACCATTTTAAATATATATGGAACTACTGGAACTGTTTCCGAAGTAGCAGTCGAGCTTCTTCTGAACGCGCCTTGTTCTTTCTTCAAGTTTGTAGTCCGACTCTATTCGAAATATTGCTCCTGCTCTTGTCGTCTGATGATCTGACAAAGGCGACAGAATCCCTCAAGCCCACGACATTGCGACCTTGTCCATGGGAATTGGCTTAATTTTTTTTATCGTTTTACCGTTGATTCTCAAGCTACCTGGAAGGACATACCATCGTCGAAGTCCCCGAGACGGAAGCCCCAAAGTCATGACCTACAGATTTGATCGAATCCCTACCTGATTCTCTGCCGTGAACCTGCCTCATGAATTTCAATCACACGAACGAAAATCTGGAAGCGATTACGAGCCCGATAAATTCGAAGCGTCGCCAACCTTTCGCTTGAGAGCTGATATTTATGTACACTGTCATTGGTCGGAAGTCAGTCTTACAGAGGTACAACGATAATAAACAAGGACGAGTGACAATGTCGTCGATTCGACCATCGTACAAAGCGTTAAAGCTCTCTTGTATCCAAGAGTTGGGGGCTAGTTAAATCTTAGTAAGGATGATTTGCGCACATGAGCAGCAGAAGGGTGCGATGGATGGACCCAATTCTCGTGCACCAACTACGTCGTCAAGAGCAGGTGGATATTTCTGCACTAATTTCATCAAACATAGTGGGGAGGCTTTGTCTCCAGCTCGCCTGACCAGGATAAAGACATATGGATCGACTTTATGCTACTGTCACTAGTAATGAGCTCCACTGTTATGCTCTGTTCTCGAATGTCCTTCCCGGCTTTTCCGTATCCGAAATCGTGGAGAATTATGTAACGGGCCCCATCTGCCGCGAGGTCTCTGCACTAGTTTCATAAGATTTGGCTTCCAGTGACAGTGCAAGCTGTGAATACGAACGTCTTGTCTATTTGCCATGTAGCGGAAGTCACCGGTGAGGCTCTCGAAAGGTTGCAACAGCAGATGTGCTAATATGTGAGGTCCGACTGGACTCGACAGTAGTGTAGAGTTTCATATACCCACTGATGTCAATGTCTTAAGAACAAAGGAGAGGGTATCCCGGGTAACATGGGTAGCCCCTAATCATCATCGTGTATCTAAAATACTCTTATTATATATATAATATAATATATATATATAATATTTAAAGTATATATATTTAAGATATTTTAATTATTTAATCAAATTGTACATATAATAAGATAATTATTATGAAATAAATTAAATAGAATAATATCTTATATAATTAAGTATGATAAGTTATCGTGTATTTTCTCATGGATATATTATGAAAATTATTATATATGATTTAATATAATTTTAAAATTAAAAAAATGAACTCTCACTTCAATTATGAAAATGTGTAATCATCTATTCTAAAATTGTATAATATTGGTAATTATAACGCATGCATTAGTAATATGATCTCTTGAACTACATATAGATTTCTAGGTCATATTTATAGGTCTCCAAGTATAGAGGTATGCAGAGAGTTCAACTCTTTGTTCCTCTAGCTTTGGAGTTATATAGAACTATGGACACCGACTTCGACATGTTTGTGAGGGAGTGCGCGAGAGCCTACCATACTAAGTGACATGGGGTATCACTCTCTTTAGCTTACTGTATAGCTTATTTTAGGCAACGTGTTTCCATTGCTCTACAGAGAGCACTAGCTGGTGCAATCCATATGAGAGCAATCACGTTAGGTGATGCTTCTTCGGATGTTCATGTTGTTTGTAGACCTTTTGACTTGGATAGTTCAGATATCCTAGGTGCTGGATGACATATTTCCCAGTGTGATACTATTGGGGCCTAACCCCATAAAACGGGTTTGGTTCCATCCTTGTACGATTTGATGGGGTCTTCCCATCCTTTATGTTATTATACTTCGTCCCTCGTTTTTTTGTCATATAGATTTGTTCTAACTCAAGTTGACTATAATACATATCAACATTCAATCTAAGTGAAATATTTATTTTATCGCGTTATGGTAAATACCACATTCATAATGACATCATTGGTAATTATATTTTGTCGTATGAATGTACATAGAATTATATGGAAATTTGTTGTATCTAAATTCGTATCACACTCGCATGTGAGTAATGAAAAATATAAAGAACAACCAAATTTTATTTCAAACAACAAATTGTACAAAGTCTGTTTCTGCGCTATTTCCTGGCATCAAAACCACAAGCGCTTCTCAACAACAATCATAGTTTGCCTTGAGTTAATATAATTATGACATATAGTCACAACCAATGCCTCTTGGGCCTACAACCATCGATGCAATGATCTACATATCTCATCGAAGAGTAGCCAACAAGAACTAGTGCTTTCCATGCCTACAAACATCAGTGCAATGATCCAAAGTTCTGATCGAATAGTAGCCAACTCTAGTCTACGGTCAGGCGTCCCTTCCCTTCTCAGACTGAGTATAGCCCCCGTTGGAGCATCCTCCACAGCTAGGGCAGAGCTTTAATAATATTAACAAGCATGTTTATTAAAACTTTGATAACACAACAAACAATTTAGTTGTATTTCAATCGTTCTTGTTCTTCCTCTCTGGCTTTTCTGACCAAAGTTTGCCGCCAACGTCTCAAAGTAGTCAAATTGCTTTTGAGTGGCAAAGAAGCCAAAGGATTGAAAGAGGAAAGATGTCGTCAATTCCATATGACAAGGCAGTGGGCAGCCTCATGTATTTGATGGTGTGCACTAGACCTGATATTGCTCTAGCTATGGGCAAGGTGAGGAGGTACATGTCAAATCCAGGGAAGGTGCATTGGGAAGCTGTGGAATGGATTCTCAAGTACCTCAAGAGTACTAAGGATTTTGGTCGTTTGTTTGATGGTTTATTGGACAATGCCAAATCCTTGTTGGGTTATGTTGATGCTGACTATGGACAAGATCTGGAAAAGAGGAAGTCTACAACTGGGTATGTGTTTACGATTGGAGGTGGATGCGTTAGTTGGAGATCTACCTTGCGTAAAATGCATAGCTCGACCAACTACTTTTAAGTCGAATATGTAACAAAGAAGCGAAGCAAAAGAAAGGAGGCTATTTGGTTGAATAGACTTATCACTGAGATGGGATTGAAACAGGATGTTGTAAATCTCCATTGTGATAGTCAGAATGCCTTACATCTTGTAGCAAATCAACTGATGGATAGCAAGGTGAAGCACATCGACATCAGACATCACTTTATCAAAGATGCAGTTTCTGATAGGAAGGTTGAGCTAGTCAAGATTGACGGTAAACTCAATCCAGTTGATTCTTTGACCAAAGTTATTCCTTTAGAGAGTTTCAAGAGGCATTGTGCTACTATGGAGGTTTTGCACAAGGAGCACTAGTAGAGTTACACTAGCAATTGTTTGATTCTTGTATATGCTTTACTCCTTCCTAGTTAGGCTACGGCTTAGTTCTAGTTAATCCTTGTTTACAGGAGGGCCTATGCTTTAGGTTTCCTTCTAGGACTTCCCGCTAAGTATGTATATGGTGACAAGAGTTAGACACCCCAAGACATGAGTCAAGGGGGAGATTGTTAGGAGTTGCTTCAGTCTTGAGTAACTCTGGTTAGTTTGACTATATTTAGTTAGACTAGGGCTAGGGCTGGTACTACTATATAAGAGGGATGGCAGAAGCTCTTTGTAACACAATCAGGGTATTTAGTAAAGTGACTCTTTGTGTTCCGTGGATGTAGCCTCAGTGAGGTGAACCACGTATTTCATGTCTCGTCTCTTGATTGCATGTTGTTTCTCCGTGTATTGTTATTTCGGACCTGCACATATCGGTCTTTTGCAAACCAAGATCAAGTAGTGCATCTTTACTCAACATAACGGATGTGAAATAGAAATATAGCAACAATTGTTGAGGTTGATAAATCTTTCGAGAAGGCTTGATCAAATAGAAAACATAAATCTTGTTATCCATCATCATCACACTTGGTGACAACATGGTACACTTGTATGTCGGTCTCACTCTTGATATCCAACATCACCGCACTTGGTGATATCCTAGTACTATTCAAAGGCTATTGGATGTGATAGGAATATGGGTGAAGGAGTGGCTATGCAAAGTACATAGGTGGATCGACGAGTAATATTAGAGGAAAATATACCAAAGGCAACATGTGGAACCTTGTAACCAATCTTGGTTAGTCATAGTTAGTTTAGCCAAAGCGTAGAGTGGTCACTAGATCACAAAAAGACAAGATAGTGGTGTGCACTATCCAAAAAGTAAAAGGGTAAATGACGAGGTGGCTACCATGCATTGGTGGATGAGATTGTGTGCTAGACGTCTGTTAGGAATTGGTTAGGATAAGATAACAAAACATGCAACATACGCATGTTAGCCATGTGGCATAGTTTGGATTTCGGACTCCTCTAGTCCCACAAGATATAAAAGCAAGGAGAGGTCTTGAGAAGACCATCTCTCATCTTGGAAGTCATTCCGGAGTCATTGCCTTCAGTGTTACAAACCTCTTGTAGAAGAAGTATATGTAAGTTTTCTATCAATGTCACACATCCCTTTAGAAGTTGGAAATAATGAGGAATGCATAAAGAAGACCATGTCATACACTTTGACACCTTGCTTCTCAAGCCTATAAGATGAAGTTTGGTAGTCAAGTAGTCAAAGGCATGTCTAATTCGATCTATAGGTCTGACAATGTGTAACACACAACTTGGTATGGCCAAAGCGATAGTCAGAAAAGCTCTATAATGAGTCATGACAAATAGAGATCCTCCCAAAAAATCTTTTTGTCAAATACCAATGGTGGATTGTAGAACAATGATTCCTCATGTGAAAAACCATGCTAATAGGAAAGTGAAAAAAAAATCCGTACAAAAAGAAAGACTCATCAAAGATCCACCAGCCTCACTAAGCTCTCTAAAGATGGATGCACGTGAGATGCTATTAAAAAAATTCTCAATGCTCATCTTCAATACAACCGAATTTGGATGGATATCTATGAATGCTCTAATGATCAACAATACTGCCTCACAACCTTTTGGTCTGACAATTCCAAAGTGATGTGGACAAAGGTGATGTTCAAAGTGATAACGATGCTGAAGGATAATGGTACGACTAACAAGATGCAATAAGACCTCCTTAATGGCAATAAGTCTAATGTCCCATGTTCTTCTCTATTGCGAGAAGCCGACTAACACATAGCACCTAACTAATTGACAAATGAATCTTCACTCTCACAACTAATGCAACCACATGGAATAACTTAGTGAAACCAATAGAGGGATCATATTCCTCTAATATGCTCATAAATCATCCAAACAAGCCCCTTGAGGATAAACAAGCCTCCCTGGGGATAGACTTGGGGATGTGCATAGAATGGATCAAAAGTGATATATCTACACATACTAGCTCTTCTGGTTGATACTCCAATACCTCTAATGGTACTCCCTTGCCCATGGATGGATGCAAAAGATATAAAAAGAAAATAGCTTCCTCAATATGGGTAGGCATTAACAAAGGATGTAGGGTTTGTGTGGCTATGCTATACTCCTAGCCTACCCCAAGATCCTACATTGTTGCAATCAATCAAAATCTGAAGTATTCCGTGGTTGAATTTGACTCATAACTTCTGTGACCCATATAGAGAACTTTAGCACTAACTTAAGCTTCTATGTGAGCGGTACATATTGGAGTTGAAGATATCTAAGTGAAATAATGCCGTAAGGTAACATATTATGGCTGAAGAATTTATTTCGTTTGGTGAGATGAACAACATATCACCAAAGTTGGAAATCATTGAAATTTATCAACATTCGAGAGTTGTAAAATCACTCATCATATAACACTATATAAAAATTCAAACAATCTATGGATTATGGCGTATAAGTATTATTGCACCCATGTTTGGGAGGGATTCATGCGAATAATTTGTTGAACGCCTATGATCATTGACCTTCATGTATGATAAAAGCTAAGACAATACTCTTGAATGAAAGAACATCCCATATGTCTAAGTTTGAAGGTTTTAATGAAACTCCTTAGAGAAAATATACGATGAACTAACTTACTAGAAAAGTGATGAAACCAATAGTAAGATATAACCTGATTTCATGTTACCACCCTAAAAGATTAGTGATATCTGTGTGGAAATGTGGCTTGATCCAAAATCTAGCAGTCACATCCCTATGTCCATCAGGCCCTCTAGTATAATGTAGACATCATGTGTAACCTTTTTTAGTGAACGTGTATCCATCACATGTTGACTAAAAAAGGTTACACAATAATCTAAAGAAAGAGAGTGATACCCATGTCTCCTAATATGATAGGCTCTTATGCACTCTTTCAAAGTAAGTGTACATAGCTCCATATAACTCCAAAACTAGAGGAACAAAGAGATGATATCTTTGCATACCTTATATTTGGAAATGTTGGTTAATGCCGCTCCATTTGCCACCCATCCAAGAGTATGGGTGATCATCCATCGGAAACACTATCACATATAATATATGTAACCATAATATTTATAACGGTAACTTGTTACTCCCGAACCAAATATAGATATGAACTCTAACGTAAATCCATTGCAAGGCATACCAATGCTCATTCCATGTGAGATATACACATTCTCTCGCCTAAGAAACACCACATCGCTAATACCTTCATGGTAGTTATCATATACCTTCCAAATGAAAAATGTGTTATATGAACCCCTTGTATATCTATTCGCCATGGCTCATTATAGAGCTCTTGTGTCTACTGCTTTGGCAGTGCCCGGTTGTGTGTTCCCCTCCTTAGCGGATGATACACACATTGTGGGCCCTGTAGACAGCATCAGGCAAACCTTTGATTACTTGACTACCGAGCTTCATTTGGTAGGCTTGAGAGTCAAGGTGTCAAAGTGCAGGGCTTGGTCTCCTTTGGGCACTCCGCCTCACCTTCAGCTTCCAGAGGGATGTATGATATCGACAGATGTCATACGTATTCTAGGAGTGCCAGTAGGGACTGAGGATTTTGTTTCACGCTACCTTGACGTTGCATTGGCCGAGGATGTTTTGCATGTAGACGACCTTCCTCTATTAGGGGATCCGTAGGTGGCGTTTGGTATACTATCATCTAGTATTGCTCGTCGACGCACCTATCTTGTTCGCACGGTTCCTCCTTCACTTACATTCATATCACGTTTGACAGCCTTTGATAGGAGGATCATGGGCGTCTTTGATGACATCATCGGACCAGGAACATTCAAGTGTGTGACTGGAGATTTGGCAAGGAGACAGACATCTTTGTCAATTTCGTGTGGAGGGGTAGGCTTATTATCGATGGAGGAGACGGCACCTGCGGCTTTCTTGGCGAGTTGGGCGCTTGTTGCACCTTTGTTATCTTCTCGATTTGTGATCGCAGATAGACCTATTTTGGAGATATATACGAGGGACGTCGATACGGGATCATTTTCCTTACAGGTATTATTACGACATACGAGAGATGTTTTACCACGGGAGGTACGACATGAGTTCCCATCTTTTTCCTCTTTGGCTACCGATTGGACTAGGGGTCTACAATCTATCTTGATGGACCGACAGTTTCAGGAGACTCTACATTCACTCTTAGTGGATCCGGCCATTCCTCGTACTACTAGAGCTCGTCTACGCTCTTGCTCGGGCAAGGGTGCAGGCTCGTGGATCTTGGCTCAACCATGCATCGGGCTTTCCGACTCGCGCTGCCTACTTTCTCCACAAGCGATGAGGTTCCGTCTTGGCTTGGTCCATCCATCTACATCTTTATTACTCACATGTGAGTGTGGTATCACTTTAGATGCATCAGGTGTTCATATGACTCGTTGTCCATTCATAGGGCAGAGGATAGCTACCCATGATGCCATTAGGGATGATGGCAGACCTGTACTTGGTTCGGGAGGACCAGGTCACTGTGGATGATGTGGTGGTTCTGCATCCTACTAGATACTGATTTGAGCCAGGGGTGATCACCCATCCTCCAGGATGGGCGGCGAGTGGAGCGACAGTAGCCAAGGTCTCCAAGTATAGAGGTATGCAGAGAGGTCACCTCTTTGTTCCTCTAGCTTTGGAGTTATATGGAGCTATGGACACCGACTTATATAGCCTATTTTAGGCAACGTGTTTCCATTGCTCTACAGAGTGCACTAGTTGGTGTAATCCATAGGAGAGCAATCACGTTAGGTGATGCTTCTTCGGATGCTCTGTTGTTTGTAGACCTTTCCGACCTGGATAGTTCATATATCTTAGGTGTTGTAGGACATATTTCCTAGTGATACTATTGGGGGCTAGCCCCATGTTACATGTTTGGTTCCATCCTTGTACAATTTGATGGGATCTTCCCATCCCTTTTGTTAATATATTTTCTCGCATCGGGTTATCTAACGTAATACGCGAGTTAGAGGTGAGTAATGAAGACCCATACGGGTGTACCATCTAGTGGAGTGGTGAGCACATCTAGTGAAGTAATGGAAATCCAGTTTACCTGTATATGCTGAGCGCTGCTGAGTGAGGAGTCACAAAGGAAGCGTTCGTTGGCTTGCATATGGAGGATGCTTGTTCTAGTCCAGGTCTTTAGCCCAACGATCGAAAAATCGTCGTTCGTGAAGTCCTCGTTACGTTTCGTGCTCCAGAAGAAGCACCACCGTCCCTCGTGGACACCAACTCTGGCGCTCACCCAGTCGCAGCTTCTGCAAAAGTTGAATCTTCAGGAAAGCTCCTGAAGTCTGTGCCTAAGCTTCATTTCATTTAATTGGCGCGTTTCGGACGGAGCATCGGGTTTTTGGACAGATAGGTGTCATCACGTGACAATCCGCACAGAATTTGTCGATTCTCTGTCGTTTGTCCGGGTTGGATTTAATAGATAGAGCGATAGAGATTTTGATTGAGAATTTGGGTGTGTGAGTTAGTTTTTTATTGTCTAAGGGAACTGTCAGGAGAAGGAGAAGCGGAGGGAATGGATTTTGATTACAGAAAAGGAGGAGGAGGATTGACCACCACTGGTAGACAACAGGCCTCCGGCTACGACAATAATTCCAGACAGCCGATGTATGTACCGCGGTATGAGCGAAGTGGAAGTGCAGCCATATCGCAGAATCAAGCTTACTATCCACGAATTGCTCAACCTGTGGGTCCGTCGGTGAATCGTCCTCCTGCACCGATCCCTAACAATTCGTCTGCTAGCAATTTACGTGAGTTCATTTTCTACTGCCGGTAGCAAGCGATTGTGATACGGAACGTGAATTTAGACTAAGTACATTAGGGTTTTCAATATGATATTATGTGCAAATTCTCTCTGCTTTTCAGCCTTATTTCCTCTACAGAAGAAATTGCGCAGTGTCGTTAGGTCAAGAAAGATCTCGCTGATACCATAATCTTCCTATTTTTATCTTCTACTCAAATTCGTTGCTCTTTCAGTTCAAGTATTGAGTTTCAGACAGCAACTGGTGTTAGATGCCATGAAAGAGGTGATCTATTTTTTTTTTTTCTGAGTAAACATTCTGTGAACCATAAGATGATCTACAGAAGCTAATTTTTTCGTCAGAGAACAACCTGACAGCTCAACCGGTAGATATTGGTTTTTTGGGATCAAATGGAAAATGATCAATGCAGACTTTTATAATGTCCACGCCCAGAGCAAGTGTTTTGTAGTCGTATTCTGAAGAAAATATTGGGGTTGAGGTTGTATGGGCCATACAATCACTCTTGCGAATGATAGTGTTGATAAGACGAACGCTGATTATATTCTTGTTTTGTTTTGGTCAATTGCAGCAGGATCGGGTATCAGAGTTGCCCTTAAGCCAGAATATCGAGTTGGACCTGCGGTATGAAAGATCAGTCAAGCGCCTCGCTTCTCTTGACTTTTGTGCATGATTTCAAGTACAGAGCAGAAAGACCCACACAAAATATAATGACATTATGTCTTATGTGGATTTCGTATCGCTTCGGTTTCAACCGGCATAAATTGTTACCCAACCTCATGAAGCAGCTGCTACAAATGGAGCTCTTCTACTGACATTTTCTTTTTATATTGTCATTACCCTGCAGTTAGCAATTATGACGTGGCCAGCTGACAGTAGTGAACTTTCAATGATGCTTAACTCAGCTCCCCTATCTGCAGGTACAGCTGATACTGCCACAAAATGCGGAGGTACCTAGAAGTTTGTTCAACTTCGATTTCGAGCTGGAGAGACGAATCTTAGCAGAAGCGGAAAGGGAAGCACAAGGTTGGGAACCTGCAAGGGCTAATGGCGAACCAAATCTTACTCCTGTAAGCACCTTGAGTGAGGCTACAAACCTGTATGTATTACTCGTCTTGTGAATGATACCGATGTGAATCTCGTGAGGTTGACTATTGTGATTCATTTACTTTCTGCGGGACCAAGTAGATAGATGTACGTCCACGCAAGGTTATTCTGTTAAGTTCTTTATCGTCTTTCCCGGAATTTGCAGTAAGTGCCACAATTCTTTGATGTGATTTGCAATGACTGCTCATATACCTCTTTTTATTTTTTTTCAATCTTGGTGCTGTATAATCACATGCTCTTTACAATTTAAGAGGCTCCGTAGATCTAAAGTATTGAAACTGCTGACCTGGGTACTTTTATAGACCGCATAATGTGTCTACTTTTTCTTCATCGACTTCCATCGTGCTCTTAGAGAGATCTAGTCTCCTCCTTTTTGGAATTTGAAGTTTCCCGCTTATGACTTCAAGCCTTTGTTACTGATATGTTTCAGGCTTTTATGACATTGCTGATGGTATTAGTGATGTCGATTGCTCTGAATGTCATGAAATAATGCTATTTTGAAATGCTCCTTTCCTCAGAGTTGTGACCTGTCAATGTCTATCTACAGGGAATGGTAGATGATCCTGTGGTCAGAAAATATCTTGCTATGGGTCTGCATAGGGAAGCTGTGGTGATGGCAGTGACGACTTACGGGGATGTTCAAAATAAGGTCTTTCGCTACACCTAAGTGATTCTCAAATCTCTTGAGAAACGACTGAAAACTTTCCTGGACCGCAGTACGAGCTTGAAAGCCTTGTTCACTGGTTTTTGTGAACCGTATACGGAGAAACTGTCACTGGTCTCAAAATGCTCATGCCCTTCCACCACTAAGACTTGCATTAGAGTGTTTTTTTATTGCGGGATCTAAGACTTTCATTTGATAGGATCTCAAAAGTATTCGCTGTCTTTCTCCAGATCAGGTGGTTCTTTTATATTTTTTCGTAAACAGATTTTCTTATTAGGATTCCAGATTTGTTCAAAGATTACAAATGAGCCTACGTCTTGATCTTAGGCGTGCTCACTTTGTAGAGCAACGTATTGCTTGCCTCACTTCTTTTTTTCCTTTTTTCTTTTATTATCTTAGGTCGTGTTGAGTTTGTTGTTGGTTTGAGCTCCGTTTGTGCATGCGAAGCTTAGAATAAGTAATACATCCGTCACGTAGACCATGAATATCTTCCCCTTTCTTAACGTTGTCCTTAATGTTTAGAGTCCTTGTTGGATGGTGTTTTCAAGTAGTAAGGAGTATTTTTGGTTCTCAGTGCTCACCTTTAGTGGAGATCATTCGTTGAGAAGTTTTTGTTTGTTCTGAGGGAAGGATAGATATTACTTATTGGAGAGGGTCTTGAGGTTTAGCTGTAGTGACGAGATTCACCAATGGAGATATGTTATACTTCTCAGTTACCAGCCTTCGAGAAGCGAAGCACGACTGGTTTTTCCTCTGAGAAGAACCTAGATGCGAAGATTCTGACCAGTAACAACTTCACCATCCGCAGGTGCTCGATTTTGTCCCCTCCTACAACTTATTGAGAGAAATGGGGTTCCCAGCTGTTGCTGTTACCGGAGCCTTGGCGATGTATGACAATGACAGGGAGCGAGCTCTTGCCCATTTTGTCTAGATAGGGACTTGCATCCTGACTTTTACAGTCATGATATGGGGCTAAGTATGGTTCATAGTTTTGGCGACAAAGCGTTTTCTTTAAACCAATCTTACATTCTAAGATTGTCTACATGATGTACAATAGATTGGCCAACATGTACGGCCCCTTTCCTCTTCATCAGCGGACATCATAGGCATTTAGAGTCCCATTAAGCCCCCGAATGTTACTCCAAAGCACGATTTGGGGTGGTTCCAGTAATTGTAGTAATTCCAGTAACTTGCTACTTTGAAACTTGCATGGGAACCGATGGAGGCCAAAGTTAATTGACCACCAACAAACAACCAATCTCGGTCTTTCGACCAGTTTAATTCTTTACCCACACGGGAGCTCAAACTCTCTACACATCATTTGTAAATAATGCGTTGTCAATTTTAGTGGTGAAGGAAGCTTCTCCTGTCTATTAATAAAGTCTTTTTGGAACCTGTTCATCAATCTTGGAAAAGTACGGACTTAATGCTGTTCAATTGCAGGATGTTTTTCTTGCATGCATCATCGGGCTGCACATCTGCCGTATGTAGGGTTTAGGGTTTAGGAACGGTTTTTTTTTTTTTTTTTGGTAGGAATTCAGCATTAATAGGTTTGTTTGCCATTTGAAGCAACCTTTCATGATTCGCGAGCCGCTTCCTGTGCTCAGATATTTCGGGAAGTCTTTGGAACATCTTTCCAAATGTTGACAAACTTGAAGCTTCACAGCTTCTAGTCAGTTTTTTTTCCAAATTTCCTCTTCCGCTGTGGATCCGTCTTTTGTTTTTGGACAACCGTTGCTCGTTTGAATGATGTTGTAGTTTATCCATACATTTCAGGTATGCTCGAGCTGCTGATCCACAACCAATTAGGAGATAGCGCAATGCTGTGACTATGGCTTTGATGGTGATGTTGTAACCCGCCTATGCCATATGTGACCCATACCCAATCTATGTCATCTCGATAATCTTGTTGACAATCTTTTGAAAGGAATGCAGGGTGTGTTTTTCTGCACAGAAGAGTTAGAGCCCTAACCACCATCTCTGACTACCTGTTGATACCCACCTTGCTGGATAATTCATGTCATTTTCCCTCATGTCGAGTGTAATTGGGAATAGAAGCCCGCTAGTGTGTGAGCCAGCCTGTACTGGGGTTAGGTTTACTACTTAGGTTGTTGTATGGGAAAACTTTCGTATCCTACCACACCTCGGGCCCAGATAGAGTTGTAGAGAGAGCGAGCGAGCGAGGACATCTAGTTATCTAACAGGAATCATCGCATGGTATTCAGGTTGTTATGCAGCGACTAATCCAAGGATACCTGAGTCAAGTCCTTTGAATTTCAGACTACCATACGGATTTTAGGTTCAAATGCTTTTCCTGCAAAGAATTGGCCTTTTTGACCAGTTCCATTCCTTGTACATGTATCAAGCCTATCAAACCTTTCTGTGCACGGAGGCATCAGTTAATGAGGAAGGAAAACTGTACCAGCA
The DNA here is from genome assembly GCA_014180765.2 of Marchantia paleacea. Lineage (NCBI taxonomy): Eukaryota > Viridiplantae > Streptophyta > Marchantiopsida > Marchantiales > Marchantiaceae > Marchantia > Marchantia paleacea. The sequence goes on from MUAA02000005.1 coordinate 736,920, forward strand.
TTGTATGGGATTTGTTGTAGCTTTTGGTTTCTACCCATCCTGACAATGACACCTTTCTCAAATGTAAGCCTGTGCTTCTCAGGACGCTTTTGCATTATAAATTGTTGTTTTAGGGCACATGAAGTGTAATTGCTTAATTTTTGGAGACTTGGAGAGAATTTGGAGTATCACACTTGCCTCAGAAATACTTGGGGAAACGAAGGACAATGACTGACGTCTTCTTCCGCAGAAATGCCTCTGCACGAGAAGTCTGATTCACGTGAATTAGGTTCATAAAAAACGCGTGAAGTACGTGTGTTATTGAAAGCAATCGACAAGAATGTGTTTTTTACTCAAAAAAAGTAGAGTGAGAAGACGGATCTCATTTCAGAGAAGTCGTAATGCGCAAGAAACATCACTCCCGTGAACTGCATCAAGAACCCTACAGTGCTACACGGAAAATCTTCGCGAATGCTGCTTTCAGTCCACGTTTTGTAGAAGTGCAGTCGGAAAACTGTCGTCGTAAAGGCGCTCCTACGAGGTGCCTTCCCGAAATATTTGAAGCAAGAATCAAGTACGATGTCCTTGTTTCATGGCCGAGGACGAGAGCATTATATTGCAGCTCCGAAGATTGCAGGGCGCATGATAATTAACTTCGCTGTCATGGTTTAGCTTTGCTAATCATCTAGATTCCCATCCCAATATTTATGGCGTGGCTCTCTCAAAAGGCATTGAGATAGTGAAAATGCACAAGTGACGAACTACAATATCTTAACGCTCACAGATTGTACTACAAGTAGTAGTGAAGGTTAGTTTTGATAGTATTTGCACAAATTTGATGAGTGTCAAGATTTCGTCACGGATAGTACTCCAAGTACGAGTGAAGGTTTGGTTTGACAGTATTTACATAAATGTGGTTTACGTAAAGCTTTTTTCACTTGTTAAAAATGCAGCATTGTAATTACTGTTAGTAGTCTTTAAAAGATAATATTGTGTGAGGCGGTATTGTTGGGCATAAGAACACTCCTAGATATCCATCCAGATTGGGTTGTCTTGCAAGTATACGTTGAAAAGACTTTTAACAACATTTCACATGCATCCATCTTTAGAGAACGTAGTGATGCTGATGGACATTTGACAAACCTCATTCTTTTTGTATTATACTTCTATGGTTCACATTCTTTTCTTTTCTATTAGCATGGCTTTTCACATACAAGAGACATTGTTCTATGTTCCGATGTTGATATTCGATTGCGAGATCCTTTGGACGAATCGCTATTTGTCATGGCTCTTACTTTGGTTGTGCCAAATTGTGTGTTCCCCTCTTTAGTTGAAGATACATATATTATGGGCCATGTATACCATATTAGATAAATCTTTGATTACTTCATTATTGAGCTTCATCTTGCATGCTTGGGATTCAAGCCTACAAGTTTCCATAAGGATGAAAGACATCGACATACAACTAACACATACTTGGAATGTCAGTAGGATTCAAGATCTTTGTTTCATGCAACCTAAACACAGCTCAGTTCTAGTCGAGGATGTATTACATGTAGATGACCTTCCTCTACATGGGGATTCGTATGTGACGTTAGGTATACTATACTCTAGTTGCTCGTCAATCCACCTATCTACTTTGCAGGGTTCCCACTTTATTGCAACATTGAAAGCAATGACTCCTAAATGACTTTCAAGATGAGAGATGTCTTCTCAAGACCTCTCATCATTTATATAATGTAGGACTAGAAAAGGTCGATATCCAAACTATGCCACATGGATAACATACGTAGGTTGCATGTTTCGTTATCTTATCCTAACCAATTCCTAAAAGACGTCTAGCACACAATCCGATCCACCAATGCATGGTAGCCATCTCGTCATTAAGCCAAAGTTTATCTTTTGCTTTTTGGATCGTGCGCACCACTATCTTGTCTCTTTGTGATCTAGTGACTAATCTAAGCTTTGGCTAAACTAATTATAGTTAACCAAGATTGGTTACATTTACCTACAATCCTTTCATGGTTGATAACTTTTGATAAGATGATCATGGACGTCTTTGGTGACATAATCAGACAAGGGATCTTCAAGTGTGTGATAGGAGATTTGACATGGAGATAGAAATATTTGCCAATTTTGTATGGAGAAATAAGCTTATTATCGATGAACTATACTACACCCATAGCAATTTTGGGTAGTTGGTCATTTTCAACACTTTTGATATCCTTCCGGTTTGTAATTGCGAATATGCTCATTCTTGAGAAGTATGTGAGGGACATGGAGGGAGAGGGGGGAGTTCATTTTTCCTACATGTACTATTACAATAGATGAAAGATTATTTGTCCCTAGAGGCAGCACATGATCTCCCATCCTTTTTCTCTTTGCACTTTGATTGGACTATTGATATACATTCTACCATAATAGACCCATATTTTCAATTGATCCATTAAGAGAGTGGATCCGACCATTCCTCTTAGTACTAGGGCTTGTCTACACTCTTGCACTAGTAAGGATGCATGCTCATGGATCTTAGTTCAACCATGCATCATGGCTTTCCGACTCACATTAATTATCTTAGATTGGCTTGGTCCGTCCATCTAAATCTTCATTACTCACTTGTGAGTGTGATACTACCTTAGATGCAATGGGACCCATATGATTTTTTGCCCATTTGAAAGACAGAGGATAGCTATTCATGATGTCATGAGGGATGAGATGTTTGCTATGACATGAGAGGATGGATATCTCACATGGAGGGACATTGGTATGTCTTGCAGTCGATTCGGGTGAAGTCATACCTATATTTGTTTTGAGAGGACCAGATTACTGTTGCTGACATTGTGATTATATATTTTACACATGATATAATTTCAAAGGGGTGATTATCCATGCTTCTAGGTAGACGACAAGTGGAGCGGCAACAACCAAGTTCTCAAAGTATAGAAGTATGCATAGAGGTAATGTAACACTGAAGGCAATGACTCCGGAATGACTTCCAAGATGAGAGATGGTCTTCTCAAGACCTCTCCTTGCTTTATATACTGAAGGACTAGAGGAGTCCGAAATCCAAACTATGCCACATGGCTAACATGCGTAGGTTGCATGTTTTGTTATCTTATCCTAACCAATTTCTAAATGCACGCCTAGCACACAATCTCATCCACCAATGCATGGTAGCCACCTCGTCATTTACCCTTTAACTTTTTGGATAGTGCACACCACTATCTTGTCTTTTTGTGATCTAGTGACCACTCTACGTTTTGGCTAAACTAACTATGACTAACCAAGATTGGTTACAAACCTCCCCCCATTTAAGTTGCAACGTCCTCGTTTCAAGAAGATTCAAAAGTCTCTACAAGTATCTTGGCATTTGTAAGATTTGCTAATGGTTTCCAAGTAGCTTCATAAAGTGTATAACCTTTCCATTAGACTAGATATTCCACTTTGGTGTTCCATTTTGCCCTCTTTATGCGTTTCTTGAGGATTCTCTCAACCTCATATTCCTCTACACCATCAATCATGGCTGGTAAAGGAGGAGGTTGATGTGGGTTGCCAAATGAAGGAGATCGTGGGGTATACTTCCTCAAGAGAGACACATGAAAAACAGTATGTATTTTCATGTGTGTTGGCAACTCTAATTTGTAGGTAACTTCTCCAATCCGTTGGACAATCAAGAAAGGTCCAATAAACCGTGGACTGAACTTTTGAACCCCTATTAATGACAAATTGGTAGTAGACAACCACACCTGATCGCCTTTTTGAAACTCCACATGTCGTCGATGAGCATCAGCATATTGTTTTTGCCGATTTTGGGCAATGGCTAATTTGTGCTTTGCTTGATGTACTCCTCGTGCAACAAACTCGTTCACCGCTTCAACTTGGGTTGATGGTTCTTGCATGTGACATACACTCACCAAGCTAGATGATGTGATAGGGTGTTCTCCATACATCAAGAAGAATGGGCTGACTTTTGTGGATGCATTGATTGAGTTATTATAAGCAAACTCAATCAAGGGTAAAAGTGCATCCCAACCGTCTTGCTCTTCCAAAGTGAAAGCTCTAAGCATGTCCTTAATAGTCCTATTTGCTCTTTCAGTTTGCCCATCTATTTGAGGATGATAAGCTGTGGACATGGCTAGTTTTGTTTTGAATAGCCCAAATAGGGTTTTCCAAAACATGCTAGTAAATTGAGTGCCCCTATCGGTGATGAGCACTCTAGCTTAGCCATGTTGAGCAAAAACTGCATCCATATAAATTCGAGCAAGTTCGGGTGCGATAAGAATCTTCTTTGTTGTGGGCCTAATATGGATCATCTTGCTCAATTTATCCACAAAAACGACTATTGAATCATAACCCGTAGACGTCATTGGTAACTCACATACAATGTCCATACTGACGTGCTCCCATCTTCTAGTCGGTGTTGGTAGAGGTTGTAGTAGACTTCTTTGGTTTTCGATTGCTAGCTTTATTTTGTTGACAAGCCACACAACTTCGAACATATTTGGTGATGTCTCTCTTAGTTTTGGCCAAAAGTATACCCTTTGGGCGCCTTCAATGGTCTTCTCCACTCCTACATGGCCCGCAATAGTGAATCATGTGCCTCCTCTAACATCTTGTTATGCGAAGGGCAACATCCGAGGGTATCCGGATCTTTCCCTTGTAGAACGCCAATCCCGTTCCAAATGTGCTCGACCTACTTTGAAGGGCTTGTGCAATCTCATCATCCTCCTTGGTAGCTCGATTCAGGTTCTCCCACCATTCAGAGTGAATCTTCACCTCCGTGATGTCATTAATGCATGGCATTTGTGTCAATGCATCGGCAAGCTGCTTCTTCCCCTCCACATACACGATCTTCATGTTGAAACGCTGTCGCCATTCAGCCCAACGATCGCCGCTTGGAGAGGTCCTTTTGAGTTTCTAAATAAACCAAAGGCTCGTGGTCTGTCTCAACCACAAACTCCTTATCTCCGAGATAGTGCTTCCAATGTTTAGTAGCCAAGACAATGGCTAACTCCTCCCTCTCTGTGGTATGATAATTTTGCTCCGCCGGCAAAAGTTTCCGTGAAAAGAAAGCGATTGGGTGTCATCCATCTTTCCACTCCTGTTGTAACACTCCTCCAACTGCCACACCTGATGCATCCGTAGCAAGTTTTGTTGGTCTACAAAGTTTCGTACCATTTAAAGATTGGTGCATGTAAGAGCGCATCTTTCAAAGCCTGAAATGCAATCTCTTGAGTCGCACCCCATTGCCATTTCTGCCCTTGGCCTAAGAGACTTGTTAAAGCTTGAGCAATACGAGCAAAAGCTTCCACAAACCTTCTATAAAAGCCCGTTAAACCCAAGAAACTACGTAGTTGAGTCTCGATTCCCTCAAGGTTCAATTTTGAATGGCTTCCACTTTGTCACTCATGACTTGGATGCCATCAGCGCTAACTCTATGGCCTAAGTAATCTACTTCTGTTTTTGCCAAACTCACATTTTGACATCTTAGCATAGAGCTTATTTTCTCTCAACACTTGGAAGTACTTCTCCTAGATGTTTTTGATGATCTTGTAGGACTTGCTATATATCAAGATATCATCTAAAAAACACAATAACTGATCTATCTAGATATTTACAAAAAATATCATTCATCGATCCCATGAATGTGGCGAGGCATTGGTTAAACCAAATGGCATAACTAGATATTCAAAATGACCATATCAAGTTCTAAAAGCTGTCTTTTGTATGTCTTCATCTGCCATTCTGATCTGATTGTATCTCGCTTCTAAGATCAAGTTTGGTGAAATACTTAGCTCCATAAAGTTGATCAAACAAATCATCCATTCTTGGTAATGGATACTTGTTTTTCACCGTTGTTGATTAAGAGCACGATAGTCCATGCACATCCGCATGGAGCCGTCCTTCTTCTTCACAAACAATATTGGAGCTCCATATGGTGACACACTTGGTTGGATGAACCCTTTCTCCAACATCTCCTCCACTTGAGCCTTGCATTCTTCCAAATTGTCGGTGCAAGTCGATAGGGACTTTTACAAGGAGGTGAACTTCCGGTAAGATCTCTATCTTGTGATCCACTCTCTTTCTTGGTGGTAAACCCGAGGCAAATCATGCGGAAAAACATCTTGAAACTCGTTCAAGATACAAGTAAACTCCTTATGTATAAAAGATTGCTCTTTTGGAGCGCTTTTACATCTCTTATTAGGCCCAAAAACATACATCTTTGTGACTGATAGCGGTTCTTCCTATCACATAAAGAGGTAAGTTTTTGTGTCATGATCTAAGTCTATCTCCAAATATTTTCCATCTACTAGTTTTCACTATCTTCCTTCTCCAATCTACCTCTGGATTATATTGTTCCATCCAGGGCATACCCAATATCACATCATAGCGAGCTAATCGAATTACTCTCCACTCCAACGATTCCTTGTATTGCTCAATCTTCAACTCCACTTTCCTAGGAATGCTCTCAATGCTCTCTGTTTGCCCGTTTGGCAACTCTACCTTTTCACTCTCATCTTTCTCTAAAGCTAATCCCAACTTTATAGCAATAGATCGAGATAGGAAATTTTCTGTAGCTCCTGGATTAATCAGTACTCTCACTTTTACTCCTTCTATCTCGCCATCCGTCACAATCAAACATGTTTCCTTCTTTTTCAAACCATTTACCTCATGTTTGTGCTTCCTTCCCTCGCCCTTCCTCCTTTTCATCGAACCAGTAAGGCCACGAGGCAAGGTTACTGGTGCTCGTCGTTTCCCAGGTTTCCATCGGTCACTTCGTCTCCACCTTCAAGATTGTTGAGAGCTCGTCGATAGGGCGGTCTAGCTCCTTTTGCGAGAACTCAGGTACGGCAATTCATGGCAATGTGACCAAATCTTCCACAATTATAGCACTGCCTCATTTCTCGTCTTCCCTCTACTCCGTCCCCTCCTCTTGAATTTGCTTCTCGATGAAGATTCGAGTTACGACGATCTCCTCCTTGTGCATTCACTCCCCTTGGAATGAAATCTTCTCTCCTCCTTATGTTGCCCAACTCCATAGGCATGGGTCCATAGTATTGATTCGAGGGAACTGATACCTCTCCACCGTTGTGATAAACGTTGGACATTCGTTGTGTACAAGCAATAGCCTCGTTCAAGTTGCTTGGATTGTCCCGAATCACCTCCTGTTGAATCTTTTTCTTCAACCCTCTCTTGAATAAATCAAGGGCTTGCCTCCACTCATATCTCGATATCTGAATTCGAAGATCTCGAAATTCCTCAATGTCTTTCCTCCACACTTCCCTTTTGTTCAAGTTTCCACAACCTCATCCGTGTCGTGATGATAGGATCAACTGCTTGAAAACTCTGAAGAAGACCTCGCTTCATTGCACTCCAAGTAACTTTGTTGGCTCGACTCATTGAGCTCCATCATCCAACCACGAAACCAAGTAGATGCTTTCTCCAACAACAAAGTACGAACAAAAAAAGACCTGCAATGTGATCATTGATATTGAACAAAGCAAGATGATACTCCATTCTCTCAATCCAACCTTCCAAAACTCCCATGGTTCGACTACCCCGGTAAGGTTCTATCTTACAAGCTTTTGTCATCTTTTAATCATGGATGTCCAAGATCTAGCTCTCTTGCTCGTTGTCTTTGCTTGGGCTTCAAGAGCACGGGCTCTCACTTGTTTCTTCACTTTCCACCATGGATGGTGACATCTCCATCTCCATTGGAGTTTCTCTCATTCTCTCATTTTCCATTCCTCTCGCTTTGATCGCTTTGTTAATTCTTGAGCTAACTCTTGTACTTGAGTCCGACTTTGCTCAAATGCGTTTCTCAAATCTCTCAACTCTGAATCATTTCTCTCAAAGTGTCCTCCATGATTCGTCTCCGTCCACTCTCTCTCAGTATAGGGTTAAGATGAACACTATCCAATTTCTCAAGATTGGCAACACAAAAGGAATAGGTGATGCTATCACCTCATGGTAATACTCCTCTCCAAAGTTTCTAATAACTAGGTTCGAAACATAGCTTTAGGATGATACACACAATAGATTTCACACCGTGTGTTGAATCTCACCGGTGGTGGTCTATTGAGGTCCATCTCTAAACTAAAATGTAAATCGTGAGATCCCAAGTAACATCGTAGGTGACTATAGGTAAGATAACAGGATCTCGAGATCTCATCACTTGGTCCATGAAGTTGGCACCAAAATGATAAACCAAATACTGAGTCAACCTTGCTCTCTCAATGTATAACAGTTTGACATGAAAAGGATTAAGAAATGGGAATCTCGGTACTATTCTATCTCCCCATCCATAACCTGCACCCACAATAACCCCCTTCCACTACTTGCAGCTCAATGGCTACTGCCAGCCTCTAACAAACACTCTCTCTCCTCAAATAATTGTACCAACCCAGACTATTCTTCCAAGAGGGGTGATCCACACTCAAAGGAACAATAAGCCTGCTCTAATACCATTGTAACACTGAAGGCAATGACTCCGGAATGACTTCCAAGATGAGAGATGGTCTTCTAAAGACCTCTCCTTGTTTATATTCTGTAGGACTAGAGGAGTCCGAAATCCAAACTATGCCACATGGCTAACATGCGTAGGTTGCATGTTTTGTTATCTTATCCTACCCAATTCCTAACATACGTCTAGCACACAATCTCATCCACCAATGCATGGTAGCCACCTCGTCATTTACCCTTTTACTTTTTGGATAGTGCACACCACTATCTTGTCTTTTTGTGATCTAGTGACCACTCTACGCTTTGGCTAAACTAACTATGACTAACCAAGATTGGTTATAGGTAATCTATTTGTTCCTCTAGTCTTGGAGTTATATCAACGTTGACTTTGACTTGTTCATGAAAGAATTTGCGAGAGCCTACCATACTATGCAATATGGGATATTTCTACCTTTATCATATTTTGTAATCTATTTTAGGTAGCGTGTATCCATTACCGTACATATAGCACTGGTTGGTGCAATCCATATGAGAATTATCACGTTAAATAATGCTTCTTCGGATGCTACAGTAGTATGAAAACTATTTAATCTAGATAGTTCCAATATCTTAGGTGTTATAGTACATATTTTCCGTTGTGATACTATTGGGACCTAGTTCCATCGTACCCGCTTGGTTTCATCCATGTAAGACTTGATGAGATCTTTCAATAGTTTTTGCTATGTTACTCACCCCTATCTAGTCTAGTCTTGGTCTAAAGTCTAGAGAAGGAACAAGGAGACTAGTTTTTAAAAAAAGAGTATGTTTGGACGAAGTCCAAACATACACTTTTTAAAAATGCACCGATGGCGCTACGTGAAGTGATTTCATTTTTGTGTAAGATTGATTTATGGCCTTTTTGGAGTATAGCCAAGTGGTAAGGCATGTCATCAAAAGCCTATGCAAGAGATTCTTAAGGTTTTCCAATACTTGCACATCTAAATCATCAAATCAATGGGATTTTAAGAATAAGAAATAGTATTGTAACTTTTTAGCAAAAAATTTCAATTCTTTTCATTTATATATGTTTTCAATATATTCATGTCGTGCAATCAAACATGCATCTTATGGAAAAACAATGTTTGGCAACTTATGTAAGAATTTGACCAAATCCGATTCAACAAGAAAAAAATATAAAAAATCTATAAAGTTGTAGGTGGTTATTACAATATTTTAAAATCTAACCTAATTTAGATATTCACACTAATCTAATCTAATTCCGATATATCAAATTTGATATATCGAAATTAGTTATTTGATTAGTGTGAATCTCACGAAGAAAAAATCCAGTATGCTATAATTTGAAAATTGTTATCAAAATAAACTCAGAAATTTAATCATATATTATATACTAGACCATAACATTTTGGGCATGTTAGATTTGGCAAAGTAAATTTTTTTCGCTTAATTTGGATAGCACAAGGAAAAAGAATTCCAACTTTGAGCATAGAAAAATAAAAACTCAACGTATAAAAATAACACAATTTCCAAAATACGAAATGAGTCGTTCTAAGTATGCAATAAATGCCGATATTCAATCTATGTCAAAAGCAATCTATATTATATATCCAGGTTGTATAATTTTTTTTTTAATAAGTTATTGAGTTCATTCGCGTTCTAAGACAGTAATTTAGTAAAAAGTTAAAAGGGGGAAAAATGATAAAAAAAAATTGAATTATGTTTGTAAAAGTAGGCACAATATATTTCCCAAAGCTGTCATTTGTCTTTCCTTTGTTTACTTTCCGTCTTTTGTGGTACAAAGCTTCGGTTCAATTGTTTGGCTAGAACTTGCGGAGTTACTCTTTGCTTTCTGCTCGCTACATTGGCTGAAACTGTGGTCCAAAACAGGTCTTCAGGTACCAATCTTGCACCATTATCCTCTCATCGTGGAGCGCTCTTGTCTCTCTTCGCAGGGTGCGTCTCGTGATCATAAGTAAGGGTGCGAACGATGGCAAAATTAAAATAAACTCGAAATCATGCTTCTGCCAGAGTTTCTTGCGAGATTTCTCCTTGGAAGCTCCGGAGACACCAATTCCAAATCCCCAAAAAATCAATGAGTTGGCTGTTCGAAGTCGCAGCACCGGAAGAATGTTCGGCCCACTTGCTTTCCAGTACGGCAAGCTGAATCTACAAGAAGCTCTTGAACTGCAACACAGTTGTTGTGAATCGAAAGGCTGGAAGTGTGCGGGTCGTAGATTGGGATGCTGTGAAATAACCCCGATTCCTACAAACTCTTGCTAACAGCGCAACTCCCTCCCTGGGAATCCCTCTTGACCATCTTCCTCCTCTGAACCGGAAATTTCACTCACACAATACTCCACTGAACCCCACTCCTCCTCGTACAACATTGGCACCTCCTCCCGAGGCCCGGTTGCGGAATTTTGCTATGCTGATTACTGCTGCGTCTCTCTCTTCTGAAACAACAACACCGCAATACATGACCGCGACCACGAACACTTGAGAACGCACGAAATCGACAACATGGCGAAGCTGTCTCGGCCTGCCTATGAGACGGAGTCTGCCTCTCGCGCTCCCTCTGGAATCGATCCACCACAGCCAAGCACAGGGGTCGTTCGTTCTTGTAAGGAACAGTCTGGAGCATCTCGGAGTCTCGGGCTCTGATGGAATGGAGAAACGTTCTTATACAAGAGATTTCAGCGGTAAGTTCCCCCGTCGCTGATCTCAGAAACACAGATAGAGAAAGTGGAGACGAGGCCCAAGGGGTTCAAGGGATTCAAGGCAAGGATGTGGCGAGTGCGTTTGGCCGCGGACGAGAGAGAGATTTGGAGGAGGTCAGTGGGTGAGTAGGTCGGGTTGCGAGAGCGTTGGCGAGCTTGGAGAGTTGGAGAAGGAGGGGGCGGCAGATCCGGAAGAGTATCAGCGACGAGCAGCAGGAGGAGGAGGAGGGGATTCAAGGGAAGGAGCTCCAGGGAGCATCAGGATCAGGACTGGAGGGAAAGAGCGAGAGTTTCGGGAGTCGCCAATTAGTCTCTCGTCCCGGAGATTCAAAGCTTTACGAAGCTTGCGCTTTTCGTGCGTGGCCGGAGGCAGATCCATCTCCTTCTCCGGCGCAGCTTCGATTCTAATCGTTGACAATTGGTGGCTGCTGCTGCGACAGACCGAACCAGGGACGACTGGGAAGATCACCATCGATGCGCCGGAAGATTTTCCCCTCGCTCCGAGCATTGCGTGCGTGCACAGAATGTCCGTGAAAGTTGAGAATTGATGTAGGGTTTTAGGACGGACGGAACGAGGGAACGACCGAGCCAGCGAGAGAACGCTGATCGTCGTCTTCGTCAGCGCCACACCTGTTGGAGGATGGTCGTGCTGTGCGTGCATTTCTTGCTCTGACGAGAGGCTTTGGCGGGCGTGGTTTGCTTGGATGAGCCATGGATGGTTTCTGGAAGCGACGACGTTGACAAGCTGTTCATGCTCAGGTGTTTCTTCCTACCACGGTTTATGGTCGAGTTTTCTGTGTGCGGGATCGGGTGATTGAAGGCATGCGATCTACGCAGTTTCGGTCGTGACGATGGCAAGCGGTGTCAGTGTTCAACAATCGTTTCTGCAGAAGAGAAGATCATTTTGGTGTTTTAACTCATCGCGCGATCTTGCATGCGTGGCTTATGTAAGTGGAAATTCCTCTATTATTTCTCGCTCGTCTTCCAAATTAAACCTTCGATCTGTCGATTATGCCTTTGAGCTTCGGAATTCCGCACAAGCGACCGGGAGTCAGATTTGTCACTCGGTTAGATTCTGAAAAAAATCAAGTCGATCACTCGATAGATCTTAGATCCCGCGCAGTTTGCATCGAAATAGGAAGATTGCCCTTCGTGCCTAGCGCGAAGAATGAGACCGTCGATGCCCTCAGTTTTTTGTTCCCAAATCCTTGTGTTGTGATATATTTCTGTCGGGTACATTTTGTTACAATTGTCCTCTACTCTCTCTCCCTCTCATTCATTGGCCGGTCTTCAAATCTTTGTTGGAGGTTGGAGATTCCTTTTGTTCTTCTCCTTGTATGCGGTTTCTACATCTAGAATATTATGTCTATGCAGATCTTTTCAGCCACGTACCACGATGAGAAGGTGGCATTGTCATTTCGCCAATCAGTTCGCTGCCTGCGCAATGCCCGCAATCTGCTTAGTACTCCTTCTGCTCTACTCTTTGTATCCTTCAACACCTCGATTAGATTAAGCTTTCAATTGTAGTAACACCCCTTGAAGCAAGTAGTCCTTACTTATCCGTTTCTTCCCTGTTATTTTGTCTTGGTTGCAGGTGGTGTCAAGCTTAAGTGTTGCACTTCATTTTTTTCTTTTGGAACTTTCTGTATTCTATTGGTGCTTGCGGTGGCACAAAGCTGGATGCCGCTCTACGCTTCTGTACATATGTGAGTAAGCTGACGGTTGTCCAGGTGTATTCTGAATTTGCTAGTTAATCCGAACTCCGTCGCATGTCAGCAAGCATTGTATCATAGCTGTGAACTGATTGACTGCAGGAGTTCTATGGCGTTCCCAGATTGAGATGCAGTCCAGGGATGAAAGGAAGACCTCATTTTGCTCTGAAAGGGTAAGTGTATGCTAAGTGGAAAAAGTTGAATTCATGTGACCTGGAACCAAATGTTTCATTCCGGAAGTATAGGCTCGAATCTTTTGCCTCTCAAAAAGAAGCGTGAATTTGTAAGTCACACTGGAGGTTGGCTCATAAGACACTTGCAATGCAGATGAAGTTATGTCAAAGACACCTCTCTAAGGTGTATGGCCGTTCCAAAACAATATTTCTCAAAGCTCGCGGGGAGAAAGAAAGCTCCTCTGTTTATCCGGCTAGCTCTTGCTTTATCAGCCCTCATGTGGAAGCCGAGAACACTCATCATCCACGAAATTATTCAGCGCGGAGCTCATCGAAGTTCTTGGACAGGACAAAGGTTTCGCCGTACCTGTCGGCTGTGTCGGGGCTGTTTGATGGACCGACACTCCTCAGGAAGTTACAGTTTCGGAATTATCAGAGCTCCGTAGCAAAGACTTCGCCCGTTTCACCAAGGGCAAGGTGCCCAAAATATTGCAATGATGGCAAACGTGAGTCCTCAGGCTCGGTGCCTGTGTTTTTCGAACACGTTCCTGTGGACCAGTCGGTTTCTCATCCAGCTCCTTCATGGGGTTCTTCACGCGAGGCTCTCAGAGAGCCGTCTGCCACGGCCAACTCACCTAGGGAGGATTGTTCAACTGGAGTAGAACCTCAGGAACAGGGTATGGGTATGGGAATGGAGGCAGTTGTTTGTGATGGATGCCGCTCAGGTGTAGCCACGGAGCGCAATGGAGGAGTGCGACAGACGGAGATGAAGCCGGGTCTTTTTGCAGCTAGACAGATTACCATTCCAGAGGTCAGTTCCTCCCCCTCCTCCACCAGGCAAGAAAAGGGCAGTAATGGCCACCCTAGTGCCAACGCCATCGTGCCTAAAAACTACAAGGTTGACGACCCTCGTAAGTGGGGCCAACCAGATTCTGGCTCGGAGCCCAGGGCAGTGGTCACCTCCGTTGCATCTGGATCAAAGCCTCAAACATCTCGGCCATCGAGGTCGGGGTCAACAAGCACCAAAATGTTGAGGGTTGAAGACACCGACCTCAGGAACTCCTTCTCCACAGCAGATGTTTCTTACAAACCAGAGAGGTCCTTAGAGCACAGAGCAGGCAGGTGCAACAGAAACCATTCTACAGGTGTTGATGACATCGGAGAAGCAACTAGGTCGAGTTTCTCCCCAAACCCCGGGGCACCGTCTTTTGTTCCCGACCTGACACCCATACGGACGAGAGAACCTCTCGGTAACCATAGCACTAATGAAAACATGAGCCTTTCGAACGTCGTAGCTTCGAAGCCTCGTCTGAAACACTGTAATCAAGCATCTATACGGGGCGGGGATGCCCGGTGTGAAGGTATCCTGGTACAGAGTACACTAGCAAATCGTGTCAGTGACATTTCTCTGGCACCTTCACGGCCCATGCATATCTCTGAGAACACGATTCCTGCAAAGGATGCCCTTAGTATTGTACTCAGCGCCTCTGTGCCCGACAATGTTTCGTCAAACCAACAGCTCCAGGTTCCGGAAGCAATCAGTAGACAGTCTCATCTTGCTAGGGTGATGAAGGCCAGCATCCAAAAGCTGGAAAAAAGCTCGAGTCGTCTTTGGAAGCACGGTAGCATGGCATTGTGTACAGAGAACCCGGTCAGAGACTACACAACAGGTGCTAGTCCTCCGACTTTTAGAATCAAACACAGGAGCGGGGAGAAAGTCAATTGGTCAAAATCAGACAGTCGAAAGGTGGTGAACCACGTGTGTCAGATTCTGAGACAGCACAGGTGGGGGCCTGTCACCGTGGAAACGTTGGACGGCCTCAAGGGGAGATTGAATTCTCATTGCGTCACCGCTGTGATACAGCAGATCTCTGACCCTTCGTTGGCTCTCAAATTTTTCAACTGGGCGAAACAACGACAAGGCTTCAAGCATGATGTATATACATATACGTCTATGATAACACTTCTTGGACGTGCAAGAAACCTCCAAGGAGTGAGGACTCTTTTAGAGGATATGCACAAGGACGGCTGCGAACCGACTAATGTCACGTACAATACTCTGATTCTTATCTACGGTAAGTTGAAATCTTTAAGCGAATCGTTGCGAGTATTCCGAATCATGAAGGAAGCCGGGTGCAAGCCTGACAACGTGACTTATTCTATCCTGATTCATCTTTGCGTCAAGTCTGGATTCCTCCAGGAGGCCTTGAAACTGTATCGAGCCATGTTGGAAGCTGGAATTAAACCGGACACTATAACATATAGCATAGTCATTAACTCCCTTGGCAAGTCGGGAAATTTGAGCGAGGCACGCAGGCTCTTTCGTGAGATGAAGGAAATGGGCTGTGTACCCAACGAGTTTACCTACAGCAGTATGATCGATAGCCATGCGAAATCTAGACAGACCGAGTACGCTTTGAGATATTACCAAGAAATGCGCGACAACGGGTTCCTTCTCAACTCGGTGATCTGCACCACCGTGATGAGCGTGTTGGCCACTCTGGGCCAGTTCACCGAAGCCGAGGCCTTGTTCAGAGAAATGGAGCAGATGGGAATTGTCGGAGACACGGCTGCATACAGTCTGATGATCAACACGTGGGGTCAAGCCGGGAACTTGGACAAGGCTGTAAGTTGGTATGGTAGGATGCTCGGCAATATGGTCACTCCGAGCTTGTCTGTGTTTACGTCCCTGGTCAATGCACACCTCGACTTGCACTTGTACGAAGGTGCCCAGCACTTCCTGACGAGCATGTCGATGTGGGGCATCAGTCCGGACCTCAAAGTGTACACTTCCCTCTTGCGACATTGTACAGGGTGCGATAGGCAAGATCATGTAGATGCCGTGCTAGGTTTGATGGATCGCTTAGGACACCCGGCCCATAAATTCGTTTTTGAATTGCTCACTTCCAAGGACCAGGACAGGAGGAATACGAGAACCAGGTTCGAGACGTTTTTTGACTCGGTGCAGCATGAGGACCAAGACAGTAGACAGGCCTTCGCCAACGCCTTGATAGAGTTTCTTCATAAGCTACAATGCAAGACAGATCCGGGATTTGTATGGGAGTTAGCGCTGGAGAAAGGTCTTTTCCCGCATGCCATCATCAGGCGGGAAACCCCCAATCATTGGTTGATCGATCTCCACTCCATGTCGGTCGGAACTGCTTTGGTTGCTCTACCGAGACTGCTCACGAGGCTTAGAGACAACTGGGTCCAAACGCCGACCAGAAGAGTGTATATTGTGACCGGATGGGGAAAACGCAGCAGAGTGACCGGCTCATCCGCCATGAAGCAGTCCGTGAATGCGCTGCTCCAGGCTGCCAAGTCGCCCTTCTCTGCCGACCATACAAATGCAGGAGTCTTTGTGTGCTATGGAATTCCTTTCTGTAGTTGGATAGCCGACTCTTCGGTCAGAAGAAGCTTAGGACTCGACGTTGCGGCCTAGGATGTAGATGCCAGCTTCTATCTATCTAGCCCATTTTTTCCAATGTAGGTCATCGACTCGAACTGCGGTTAGACCGATTTGATTTCGTTACCTGAGGCTCTACGAGAGCAGGTAGTTGCTTCATTCTTTGACTATTGTCCAAATGATGATTTGATCACTCGTAGCAATCAGCAGTTCCACTCTGGTTGCAGGTGTTGAATAATAATCCAAGCAGGACAGGAGTAGCTTCCCGTCCAGTGCTCGGAAACGCATGTTTTCAGCGAAGCTGATGAAAGTCCTTACATGTAGAAGCCATTGATGATCCAAGATCCCCACCATTTACCTTGTGGGTTGGTTTTGTCGACTTTGTCCTTGTAATATGAAAGTCTTCTGGTTTCGTTTGATCTGTTTGACGGTTCGTTAAAGTATCTGGGAAAGGGTTGGTTTAAAGGAGAAGTGTGGTTGATTCGTTTTTGGATGGCGACTCGGTCTCAGTGCAGGGTGTTATGAAAGTTGGTCCTGGAATGTCACGATTTAAGTTCATCAAATTTGACCGTTCAAGTAGCTGCTGAAGAGAGGAGAGTAGATCCTTGCAACGGCAGAGGTTCTGACTGTTGGAACCTTATCAACTCTGAAGAGTGTGCGTTGTTGAGTGTCGACGGTAAAGCGCGCATCGAACTTGCACCTATCCGTTGGACCACGAGCGCAGATGAGGCCCCGAGACGAATATGATGACGTCCTCATGTTTTGGGGCAGAGCAGGAGGAGATCTATCGTAACAAGCTCGAATTTCACTTTGATGATGAGTGGGTTTAGAGGTTAGAGAAGAATGAGTCTTGATTTTTATAAGATTCATTCATTTCTTACTGTAGTTCTAAGGTTCAGTTTCTTCTTTCTTACATTTGACTCTAGTATTGGATGTTGAGATACTTTGGGGTGAAATATATTTTCATGGTTAATTATAGAACTCATATGTTTATTACTTCCCTAGGCTATGTGTTAATTTATACATTGGACAATTTACACATTATGGTCCATGTAATCACATTATGCGAGTTTTTGATTATTTGGATACCGAAGTTTATATTGTAAGTTTCAGAGTTAATGTGTCAAAATGTGTGGCACGGTCTTTTTTTGTCATTACTCTTCATCTCTTGTTTCTATATGGATATATATTGAGATATATTGCATGTAGATGACCTTTATCTACAAAAGGATTCACAAGTTGTATTTGGTATACTCTTATTTAATATTTTTTGTTGATCTACATATTTTTCTTACATATATTTATATCAAACTTCACAGTTTTTGATAAGAAGATTTTTGATGATATCATTAAACCAATGACTTAGAGTGTGCGATAGGAGATTTGACATGAGACAAATATCTTTGTCAATTTTGTGTGAAATCGATAGATTTATTATTGACGGAAGAAATAACATCTATAACATTTTTGGCTAGTTTGGTACTCTTATCAATTTTATTACAGTTCCAATTTCCAATATAGATACATCCTTGAGATATATGAGAAGATGGATACATGATCATTTTCTTTACATGTATTATTACGACATACGAAATATATTTTTTTTCCTGGGGATACGATATGAGTTTTCGTCTTTTTTCCTCTTTGTCCATCTACACTAGACTATAGATCTATAGTCTAACTTTATGGACCAATAGTTTCAATAGGCTCTACATTCACTCTTAGTGGATCCGGCCATTCCTCGTATTACTAGGGTTCGTTTGCGCTATTACTCTGACAAGGATGCATGCTCGTGAATCTTTGCTCTATAATGTATAAATGATTTCAGATTTGTATCATCGGTTTTTTTTATAGCAATAAAATTCAGCTTGATACTTCCATCTACATTGCATCAATTGGACATTGAACTGATGAGAGCTTAAAATGTGCCGCCAAAGGAGTTCACACTCCATTAGAGTCTACCATGTTAAACCTGTCAAGCACACGCTGAATGTACTTACCCTGACTTAACCATAGCTTCCTCTTCTTCAAATCCCTGTGAACATCCATACGTAATATTCTATTGGACTCACCCAAATCCTTCATCTTGAATGTAGATTTCAGTTGCCTCTTGCATCTGTCAACGTTGGATTGTTCCTTTGCCAAAATGAGCATGTCATCCATATAGAGTACCAGAATAATGAGGCTAAAGATCTCATTATTCACCTTCTTCATGTAAACACATGGATCAAACACACTCCGTGAAAATCCTTGTGTTTTCATGAACTCATCAATTCTTGCATTCCATTGCCTAGGAGCTTGCTTCAATCCATATAGAGATTTGAGCAATCTACAAACTAACTTCTCCTGACATTTCTTCTCATGTAGATTTCTTCCTCCAAAGATCCATATAGAAAAGCCGTGACAACATCCATTTGATCCATAACTAGACCAAATATCGCAGCAAGTGCACATACCATACGAATTGTAACATACTTTGCCATAGGAGAGAAGACTTCATTGTAGTCCACACCTTTCTCTTGTGTGAAGCCCTTAGCCACCAACCTAGCTTTGAAGATCCTCTTCTTTTCATCTACTGGATTATCCTTCAACTTGTACACCCACTTGCTATCAAGCAAAGGTTGACCCTTTGGAAGCTCCACCAGCTCCCAAGTCTTGTTCTCAACAAGCGATTGCATCTCATGCTCCTTAGCAATATCCCACTCAAGCTTATTGATAGAGGCTTGAGTTCTCTATATGAACAAGGTTCTCTTTCTTCCAAGATCAACGCATTGCCATCATCATTCTGAGCTTCAATATCATGATCCTCAAGAATAGATGAATCAGCCCATGTTCCATACCTTTCGGGAGCCGTACTAATCCGATTTGATGATCTCCTAGTAGAAGGTCATGGTTGATCTCCATCGTTTTGTGATGTGTCTTATGGCTTAGCAACGACAACTTGCTCCTCCTATTCCTATTGTTCAGGAATTTGCTCCATTTGTTCTGGAGCTTCTCCTTGTGGTGCATCATTAAACCCATAATGATCAATCCCCCCCTCAACAACATCCGTGAGTGGAGATTTGCCCTTGTCAGTACGGGGAGCCTGAGATATCTCCCCCTCTTTCAATGATCTAGGCTCATCGAAAGAAACATCACTACTGACAATCACCTTACAAGCTACAAGATCCCATAGCCTATAACCTTTCACACCACTTGCATATCCAAGAAAATGCACTTCTTGGATGTAGGATCCAACTTGATCCTATTCTCATTAGGTATGAGAGGATAAGCCGTACAACCAAAAATTCTCAAACGACTATAATAAGCCCTCCGTTTGTGCCTCAATTCAAACGGTGTCAAGAAATCGATTGCACTTGAAGGAGACAGATTTACCAAATACACTGCGGTATTTACAGCTTTAGCCCATAATTCATATGGTAAACCAGATTGACTCAACATACTACGCACCTTCTCCAATACTATTCAGTTGAGCCTCTCGGAAATAGCATTTTGTTGTGGAGTATAAACCGTGGTGAGATGACGAGTGATCCCCTCCTCTTTGTAGTAACTTCTAAACTCCTCTGAAGTATACTCCCCACCATTATCCGAACGTAGATATCTCACCTTGTGACAAGTCTGAGTCTCAATTTGGGCTCTCCAACTGTTGAAAGTTGCAAAGACTTCAGACTTGTGTGTGAGAAAATTGACCCACATAAATCTTGAGTAATCATCAATAAATGATACATAGTACCACTTCCCAGAATGTGAGGCTTTAGGAGAGGGTCCTCACACATCACTATGTACATACTCAAGTAACTCTTTGGAACTATGAGTTCCAACACCAAAGGCTTTTCTATGTTGCTTGCCCATAACACAATGCTCACAAAATTCCATGTCAACTTTACCTAAACCAGGTAACAAGCCCTTATCTCGAAGGAATGTCAAGTACCTATTACTCATGTGTCCCATTCTAAAATGTCAAACATGAGTGATCTCAGGCCGAGATCTGGTAAGATTGACTTCACCACAAATGGTGTTGCCCTCTAGCACATACAGATTCCTATTCTTGTGTCCTCTCAAGATAATCTTATCAACTATTCTCAACTCAATTACTCCTTGTTTAGAACTCCACTCAAGGCCTTTTGAATCTAACATTCCAAGAGAGATAAGATTCTTTCTCATTTCAGATATAAACCTGACGTGAGTCAACGTACGTTTGACTCCATCAAACATGTGAATCTGTACAGATTCAACATCTTCAATTTTATAGGGTTGATCATTTCCCATAAGAACTAAACCGTTTGATATTGAGAAAGTATGAAAAAACTCTCTAATGTAACAAATGTGATAAGAACAAGCACTATCCAGAATCCATACATCACCAACGCCCTTTGGTGAGTTGCATAGGGCATACCTTTGGTTTCATAGTCCATCTTCGAGCAAGTCATCCTACTCATCAAAATCTTGAGCCATATTGGCCAAAGGAGGATCAGTAGCCTTGGTCTTCACACGGCAGTCTTTCTTAAAATGACCACTCTTGCCACACTTCCAACAGACCATCGTCTTCCTGTCTTGGGATTTACCCCTAGACATGGATCTAGCTCTAGATCCAAACTTCTTCCCATCCTTCTCATTCCTTGATTGTGATCGTCCACGGGTCACATTCAGTGTCGTACCAGATGAAGAGGATGGAGTAGAGGGCAACATCATCTTCTACTGTAGGTCATCAGTCAAGAGAGCACTTACAACCTCATTGTAAGTGATCGTTTGTCTATCACGATGGAGCAACACTCGTGACAATGACTGATATGATGCAGGTAATGAACTTAACAGATGAAGGGCCTTCCTCTCATCAGTTATCTCCTCTCCCAGATTATGAAGATCAATAACAAGATCATCAAAGGCATCAATGTGATCTTGGATCTTCATACCTGTATCTTTCATCTTGAAGCTCATCAGCTTCAAGGAGGTGTACAGCCTGTTTGACAACTCTTTGCGATGAAACCGTCGCTGAAGAGCCTCAAACAACAACGTACAATTATCATACTCATCAACTTGCTTCAGAACTGAAGGTTGTAGATGGAGTATAACAATACTCACTACTTGCTCTTAAAGGTCCTTCCAGTCTTCATCATCTAATGTAGAGGGTTTAGGCATCAATGACTTGCCCAAACCGGAAGCCTTCAACTTGCCTTTGACTTGTCTCTCCCACAGAAGATAGTCACCACGCCCGTCGTATTTGACAATGTCAAATCCGGTTCCTCCTGTTTTCATGACTGCCATCTCACTTCGTCTAGGCGCTGAACTCTTCCCTTGTGTCGTTTGATTGTCAGATGGAACCTTCAAACTTGACTTCTTCCCACTCATATGAGAATAAAGGAAATTTACCCTAGATCACAATCCCTCAACCACATGAGATAGTTCTGCTCTGCTTGCTGCTGCTACTACCACAAAACTCAAAGATAAACACTTACAAGCCTTGGCGTGGCCTTCGTCAACGCCAGAACCGCACAATCTCCCTCAAATGACAATACCAGCTCTAATTCGCTACTCCCCACTTCCTCATCACATATATCAATTGGATGAAAATCCAGACAAAAATGCCGCTATTCTCCATCTTGCGCTTCTCCTCTCTTCTTCTCCCTCGGCTTCCCTATTTCCTTCGCAACCCAAGGCTCCTCGCACGATTTTCTTGGTTCACCGGCTCCGGTTTGACTTCAATATTTCTTTGCAATCCACATCGTACAAGGGTTGTCAGAGGTCAGATAAGCTCTCATAGACCTGAATGTACATGACATTGCGTATGATCTCTGTCTGGACCTGCGTTCATTTCACTTATTTTCCAACTTCTGCCATCTTTTCCGAGTCGTGGCTACTTGGATTGTCCACAGTTATGGTGCTTGGCCGACACCAAAAGCTTTCACAATGTTGCTTACTCTTCTCTTCATCCTCTTCTCGAGGTCCTGAGATGCAAGGCATAAGTCTGACTATCATACGATAACCCCGGAGCAAAGGGCGGTGCAGGCCATAGTCCCATGTACAGGTTTGCAACACCGTTGCTCTAGGTTTCCACTTGCAGATAGACCAGCAGTCGACGCTTACACTTTGATAGATTTCTCGACAAGAAAAGGAAACTCTTGCTATTATGATTCGGTTTGAGCTGACTGGTGGAGTTTGCCCAACTCAGTATTGGATTTCCAACCCTCAAAAATGGCCAAAGTTCTTCAACATCAAGTCCAAAGTGACTGACGCTTTTGGATAGAAGGCAACCAAGGTATACGGTGACACTTCTTTGCTGGACGCGCTGACGGACTCTTGAGTAGAGCCTTACAGCCAATTGGTGAATTCCGCTGCCACTGCTATTTTGAACTCCTAACTCCTAAGGCTGCAAAGAAGCATGCTACAGCCTTCGAGCAGTCCAATGTGAGTGCTTTCTCTGCTAGCATCGGTGGATCATGCAATTGATTTCCCTCTCTTTCGCGAAGAAGTCACGCCTCACATTTTTGAAATAGTGGTATTGTAGAATCTTAATCACATCGAGTGAAAAACAGCTTCTCCTTCTACAGTTTGTGTATCAGGCCGATTTCCTATCTCGCCACAAGCACAGTGATATCCCACACAAACTGGCGGCAGAAAAAACCATCGACCAATAATCCAAAGTCACCAATCTGCTATGCGTTGCGATGGCTCTTTGTCGAATTGTTCAACCTTCCGATCTTATAACCTACTGCAATTCGCCTCTCACTCATCTCAACAATCTCATCAAACTGCCACCAATTCCTTGACAGCAACGTGAACAATCACAACAAGAATGTCAACAATTGCTTGTAAATCCCTGAGTCTCCACCATCCATGATTTTGAGATTGTCCTTGAGGATGCTTGTAGGGTTCAGTACACCAATCCCCTAGTCCAAAAAGCCCATTCAAAGACGCTCGTGACGATGAAGGACTCTCTGGCACAGCCAAACATCAACAACATGTACTTCGCTCTGATACCAATTGCAGGTCCGAAATAACAATACACGGAGAAACAACATGCAATCAAGAGACGAGACATGAAATACGTGGTTCACCTCACTAAGGCTACATCCACGGAACACACAGAGTCACTTTACTGAATACCCTGATTGTGTTACAGAGAGCTTCTGCCAACCCTCTTATATAGTAGTACCAGCCCTAGCCCTAGTCTAACTAAATATAGTCAAACTAACTAGAGTTATTCAAGACCTGAGTTAACTCCTAATAATATGGAGGGTTATTGTGCAGCTAAAGTTACTAAACCTTCACCATAGTGGAACTTCATTTTAGTGTAGATCACGATCCAACGTCAACTTGCAAGAACATACACTTGAAGGTTAACACCAAGGTCAAGATCTCTTTCAGTTATGGTTAGCATCACTTAGGTTTAGCTCTTAGTCTACACTCATGATAGTTTGCGCATAACCCCAACATGAGCAAGTCATTTCATGCTTAGTCAATGCTTGCAAAAAAACTTTTATTATTTTCTAATTTATTGATATTTATATAAATCAATAATTTTTATATTTTATATGAAAAAGATATCTAAGATAATTGAAAAATAGTTTTCATATTTTATAATAATAGTAATGTTTGAGGAAATAACATGATATAATTTAGACAAGGAACAACTAACAATGTTAGTATCTACAAAGAAGACTAATATATGATTTTGAAATATACTTAAAGTAACATGATTGAATATCTTTAAATCTACATTCATGAATAATTTACATAAATGTATTTATTCACATGCACAACTTAAAATAAAATTGCACTTATAAGTACTAAGGTCAAATGTAGACATTAAACAAAATCAACATTTTCTTGAATTTAATCCAAGAGTAATTGTGATACACTTCTGTTATTGTATGAAAATCTATGTATTTTGATGTTTGATGTGATAGCAATGTATGTTGTGTTGTGATATGTATGTATACGATATTTGTCATGATTTATATAGTGGCATGCCTAATTACGTAAGTATACGAAAGTAGGAGCAGATATAACATTTCAAGTTGGTAGTGCAATTAACACTATTCACACTGGATGGACATTAGGATTACAAGCACCATTAGGAGACTAAGAGCTCAAGAGATATAGTTTGATTTAGGGTTCCTACAAGAGCGGTTTTTGAAGTTGAACCTTGGAGACTATGATTATGGTGAAATATTAGCTAATGGATGAAACTTGATTTTCTTGAGCTCAAAATGGGATGGTCTTTTTTTGTAATGATAGGGTTTTGAACGAAGTGTATTTATGGATGTTTTGAAAGCAAAAAAGATTGCTAATGAACTACATTCATAATGGATTCACTTGACCCTCACTACATTATCAATCTAGCCGATAAGAGGTTGTCTCCTCCTAACAATTAATGATAAAGTCCATCGTATATAACACAATTTCATCTACCAATATATCATAGGACTCTGGAAGTGTCATAGCTCAATCAAGTGTCATAACAACCTATTCAAATATGACTATATGAATAGGTTGTTAGGAAAAACGACGAAAGTAGAATTTGGATTAGGATTGAGAGAGAGTTACTAACAGTGTTGATGAGAGAACGAGTAGCTGTGCACAAAATGAGTAAATTTGATGCACTCATGGATTGAGCAACCACAATGAAAAAATGAACGAAATTTGCTAAGAAGCTCAGGAGGTTATTCGATTATCACCGGCATAGAAGTTGCATGTAGGAGTTTTTAGACTGCTAGTGCCAAAATGAGATTGGACGTCGGAAGAAGTGCAAAGGTTGAAGAGGATAGGAGGAGAATTCCTATCATGGCTATGGGATTATGTGTGCTAAGAAATGTGTAAGGAAGTTCGGGCTAAGAAGACGAAGAATTCGATCAATTGGAGAGGGTATTCTGATTTTTGGGATGCAATCTTGTGGGTTAAGATGCTAGGAAGGGACTACATGAAGGAAAAGGATGGCATCATCTGGGAGGGGGCGGCAATGCACACCTAGTCTAATTTTGATGAGTCTAAGTGGTTTTACTCGCGGGGAAGAAAGGAGATGAATGAATACAAGATCGATCTCATCATAGATGATTTTAGGAGAAAGATCATGTATACATTTAACCATCTATTCTCACCACATCAAATTAGTTATGTTAGTATGCATAATATGAGAATAGTAGAAGGCTTCATGAGAGACGCAATCAAGATGAACTACGGAGAAATATTTGCAAGGAATGTGCATGCAATGGGAGAGAAGCTAAGAGTAAGAGAGAAGAGCGTGGTGTATATCTCATTGTTCTTGGTACATATGTACTCACAAATGGGATGGTTGAGAAAGAAGTACCAGCTTAAAGTTGAGGAGATTGTGGATGGGCTCGCATTTGATCAGCTACTTGCTTCATTTGCAAATGAAGAAAGTAGCGGATCAACGAGGAGTCCGGGACCTAGCAAAGGAGACAGTCTATAGTCGCATGTGTTAGTGAATAGGGATGAGATGAATTCTTATGAGCTGCACAAAGTCGATGTAGAGAGACTGGGTAGATTAGAAGTTTTAATGAGTAATTGTTCACAATATCTTTTTGCTTGATGTGAAAAAGTTGAAGCGAAGAGTTTGGAATGACTTACCAAGATAATGAATGCTTCTGTGGATTTGAAGGAAAAGCAAAAGGAGATGTACAAAGCCTTGGGTTAGGAATACCATGAAATGATGTGCGTGCACAGGAGAGAGATTGCTGAAAACATCTGAGAGTTGCATATGAGCGTCAATGCATTTGCCTAGAAGGTGGAATCACCATCAAAGGATACAGATTCTGCTCGAAGAAGTAGGAGAGAGTGATCCGTGTAGGTAATGGTTAGGAACAAGTGTTAGAATGTGTATAAATAGGAGTAGATTTTGTGAAGGATCATCTCCTTATGTTACAAGTGTTTATTGTTGAGACTTCATCTACATTAGAATAATATAGATGAAGTCTTATGGAGTAAGGTGTAATTTCTCACTTGAAGTTTCAACTCCATGTCAAATATCCCAATACAAATATCCGTTAGGTTTAGTTGACACAGATTGTGATCCAAATATGATAGATATACCAATTCCTGCCAACGACGATGCTAGAGATTTGACAACATGTGACTCAGTAATACTAATCAATCGACTCATCTAAGTATAAGACTCTCAAAAACTTTATCTAGTTGTGTTGGAACTCATGCTAGCCTCTCAACTTGTGTAGTACTAAAGGCAATGACTTTGAAATTACTTTCAAGATGAGATGTCTTGTCAAGATCTCTTCTTCCTTTATAGAGTCCAAAATTTAATCTATGCCACATGGCTAACATGCATAGGTTGCACGCTTTGTTATCTTATCCTAACCAATTCTTAAACTACATATAGCACCCTATTTAATCTGCCAATGCATTGCATCATAGATACCACTATTTTTTTGTTTAGTGATCTAATATAAAAAATTAATATATTTATATCCATTTAATAAAAGAATAATAAAAAGAATAATTAATTTTTATTATTAAGTATTCATATAATAAAAATCTTCAACGCATATCTTTGAACCTCAAACACAATATTGAATCAAAGTTAATACATAAGCTAACAATTATTTTGAAAGTGATCAATCTAAGATTTGGCTAAACTAACTATAACTAACTTAGATTGGTTACATACCTCATCCCATTTAATGTTAGGAGTTAACTTAGGTCTTGAGTAACTCTGGTTAGTTTGATTACATTTAGTTAGACTAGGGCTAGGGCTGGTACTACTATATAAGAGGGCTGGCAAAAGCTCTCTGTGACACAATTAGGGTTATTTAGTAAAGTGACTCTCTGTGTTCCGTGGACGTAGCCTCAGTGAGATGAATCATTTTTTTCATGTGTCGACTCTTGATTGCATGTGTTTCTTCGTGTATTCATGTTTTGGACCTACAATTGGTATCACAGCAGGAC
Source organism: Marchantia paleacea (assembly GCA_014180765.2). Classification (NCBI taxonomy): domain Eukaryota; kingdom Viridiplantae; phylum Streptophyta; class Marchantiopsida; order Marchantiales; family Marchantiaceae; genus Marchantia; species Marchantia paleacea. The sequence continues at coordinate 764,287 of MUAA02000005.1, forward strand.
CATCGCTGTACGCGAAGGGGAGGGATTTGGACTTGAGCTGACTCACCTCACAGACAACGAGCGAGAGAAGGAAGGCAAAAGTGAAAACCTGAGCTCTGGAGCTCTAGAATGAAGTGGACTGGGACTAATCAAGTACTAGTCGCTCGTTGAGAAGTTTGGATTGTGACTTCTATACAGGGGAAAAATTGAGAATTTCCGTTCCGAATTCTCTCCGATCTTTCTAGACTGCTTGATTCAAAAGTTTATTTGTGCATTCGTCATCGATGTATGAACATAAGTGATAATGGAGTGAGTGACTGACTGAATAATGGATCCATGAAGCCATATGGACTGAAGTGGAAGTAAGTTCTGACGACGGTATAGCGAGTTTGAGTTTTATTTTTTGGTATTTTCTCTTTTTGTAGCAAGGATGAGGATCTCGGTGCAATAGTGGGAAATTGACAATAGGCCCAGGAGATTTTTTTTGAGAGTTAGCGTCAACGGAAGGTCTCCTCGCTCGGCTGTAATTGCTGATGTGCGCTTTGCTCCTGTCTCCACAGGAATTGTCTGCAAGGCCCAAGAGACCGTCACCGGAGCTGTTGTCATTTCCGATCAAACTTTCCAAAAACTAGTGCTCAAGAGCGATGTCCTTGTCCTGGTCGACTTTTGGGCTCCATGGTGCGGTCCCTACAGAATGATTGCTCCGATCATTGATGAACTCGCAAAGCAGTACGTGGGCAAGATCAGGTGTTTGAAACTAAATACAGACAAGAGCCCCTACATCACCGTTGAGTACGGAATTCGAAGCATTGCCACCGTTATGATCTTCAAAAGAGGCGAGAAGAAGGATACCGTCATAGGTGCTGTACCTAAGTCTACGTTGACCGCAATGATTGAAAAGTACCTTGATTGGTAAAAGCCATGGAGGTGTAGAGATGAATCCATCCTTTCTAAAGTTGATGCGTTTCCTTTGAATTTGGTGACTTTTGCTGGCTGTGGTTGGGTGCGACCCCTCATCGACATCATCTGCTCTAGAGTCCAGACACTTGGGCCACGGTTTTTAATTTGAAGCACGAGCGCTTCCGGCTGGTGCTTCATGGTGAAAGCGTCGATCATCAAAGATTGAAAGAAAGCTTGAGAGGCACATAGGGCAGAGAGAATCCGGTGCGCGCAGCAATGGCAGCAGGAGGATGACGACCAAGCTTCGAGGGAGAGAGAGAGAGAGAGAGAGAGAGAGGAGGAAATGCTATAAGACAACAGTTAGCAACTTCTAAGAGCAAGCAATTCTTGTGGTTTAGGGATATTTTGACCCAAGGTAAATTTCCTTTATTCTCATATGAGTGGGAAGAAGTCAAGTTTGGAGGTTCCATTTGACAATCGAACGACACAAGGGACGAGTTCAGTGGTTAGACAAAGCGAGATGGCAGCCATGAAGACAGGAGGAGCCGGATTTGACATTGTCAAATATGATGGGCGTGATGACTATCTTCTCTGGGAGAGGCAAGTCAAAGTCAAGTTGAAGGCTTCCGGTTTGGGCAAGTCATTGAGGCCTAAACCCTCTACATTCAATGATGAAGACTAGAAGGACCTTCAAGACCAAGCAGCGAATATTATTATATTCCATTTACAACCTTGAGTTCTGAAGCAAGTTGATGAGTATGACAATTGTACTTTATTGTTTGAGGCTCTTTAGCGAAAATCTGAGGATAGCGTTGGAAAGCTGACGGGACAGGCTACAATGTGGGCTCAAGAATGGATGGATTTGAAGGATTTGTCACTCTGAAACGGTGATTCAAAGTTAGAGAGAGAAATTTCAACCTTTGAGTGTATTTGGAGTGTTTGTGAGAATTTGACAAGGGTTTTGGGAGATCTGAGTTGACATAGATACAGTTTACGACTCAGGCTTGTGTTTTGATTGAAGTTTTGACTCGATTGGACAAGAGTTGAGTATGGAGTGATAGGTTGAAGTTTGTGTAAGCAGTCAGAGTTGCAGGATTGCACTGACTATCACAAACTTAGTACATCGATCATATCTTTTGATAGCAAAAAGTTCTGTCAATAAAACGTTTTAGAGTTGAAGTTGGGATGATGAGTGACCTTATGAAATTGGAGAGCAATTGGAGTCAAGGATTGGGATGTGTGATGGGTTTTGTACACAGGGGTCTGCATATCGTCTTGTGATATAGTGGGTAAATCACCAATTGTTTTGAGAGATCTAGAGGAGAAAAATATCTGAAACGCTTTTGAGTGATAGTTAGATTTGTGAACCAGCTTTCTGTAAAGTTTGAGAGAAAGTTATTGGTCGAATCATCGGATACCATAATCTTCTTCCACTGAAGTTTTACCGGTTGTAATGTGGAGTGCTGAGGAGAGGAAGAAGAGATTGTCAACTCACACAAGTATGTAGAGGTTTCTTCTACAGCCAGACGCTCGGGCATTCTCAGAGCGAAGAATTGTCATTTGCGACATAAAGGTGGTGATCTCGATGTGAAACCTCTGAGGTGGAGGAACTTTCATGAGTTCTCTTGTTGTGAGTTTACAGATTCATGGGTTTCGGTTTATAGTTTCGTGTTTGAAGTTTAGAGCAAGGGTTGGTTGCAAGCTCGGAACGTGGATTAGCCTTGAGATATTAGGATGCAAGTTCAAGTTTTGTTTGGACTTGAGATATAAAATAGGTCAGAAATCAGGTTGTAAGAACTTTATAGTGATAGCTTAACGCATCACGTTGAGCTTTATGATATGTCAAATGCCAGGTGATGGCAAGAGTCAGTCGTGGGTGGGTTGGAACAATTTGAGTGTGGAGGGTCACTGTTTGCTTCTTGTGTTTGGATCCCCTCCATACTGGCTTCTTGTGTGTGTGCCATGCTAGCTTTGTGGGGGCGCTTGATTCAATAGGAGTGCTCCGGACTTGATCACCGGTTACCACTCTAGAGCGTGCTGCGTATTTCTCTTGTGAGAAGTTGGAAGTGATGACCAACTCTCCCAAGAGTGCTTGAGGTGATAGCAGGTTAGGTTGCCCAATACATTAGACACAGACTACGGGGATCTAGATTTAGATCAGAGTAGATAGATGCAGAAGGTTGGATACTTGGGAGATTGGAAGGGTTAGAGATCAAGGTAGCTTTTCATCGACAACGAGCTGAGTAGATGTTCGGGATCACAAGGACGGTTATAATGAGTGGGGAGGGGTCGAGCAGAGCCAGCGAGATAGCTAAGATGCAGCTCGATCCGGCAACATCGGAGATGTTTCAAGCATTCACACTCTTCCTTCAACAGCAACGATTGCAGGATCGAAGGGAGGATTCAGCCACAAAGGCCCTGCAAGCTGTGGTGGGGAAGATGGATCAGTTTGATGGGAGGGATGTCTCAAAGTACTTGAGATATTACGTCAGAGAAATGGAGGTGAACCGTGTTCAAGAGAAGGAGATGATTGAGATATTTCGTCTTGCTCCGGTGCCAGAGATTAGAGACCATGTGAGGTCTCTACAGGAGCAATTTGGTGAGGATTGGGAGACATATTCTTGTGCTTTGAGAGATGAGTACTTCTTAGAAGATCCTGATAGAGTCATTAAGAAATCCTTCATGGAGTGGGTCGGAAGGCCTAATAAGAAGTCTCATGCATCTGAGCTTCTTAGGGAGTTTGAGAGACAATTCTCACAATTGTCTTGATTGGAGAAGATAACCTTGGAGTCACATAAAACAGAGTTGTTTCTCCGAGCTGCTGATGTTGAGTTGCAAGAGAAGCTTGAGTTGCTTCTGGAAGACAAAAATGAGGAAGAAGGGCTAACAGGTAGTTGGAAGGATGTTGAAGAGGTAGTTGGACTCTTGACGAAGAGAGAAAGAAGGAGAGAGAAGATTGTGATGAGAAGACCCCTTCAGACGGATGCTTCTATTGCTCCAACACCTGTTACTAGGCAAGTGGTTCCAATCTCCAATGTTCAAGCTCCAAGTGTGAATTACAGAAAGGAAGAATGTTCTCAGAGCGAAGAATTGTCCTTTGCAACACTACAATGTATTTGGTAAATCTATCTCCTTCAAGTGCAATCAATTTCTTGACATCTTTTGAATTGAGGCAGAAACGGAGGGCTGATTATAGTCGTTTGAGAATTTTTGGTTGTACGGCTTATCCTCTCATACCTAAGGAGAATAGGACCAAGTTGGATCCTACATCCAAGAAGTGTCATTTTCTTGGATATGCAAGTGGTGTGAAAGGTTATAGGCTATGGGATCCCATAGCTTGTAAGATGATTATCAGTAGGGATGTTTCTTTCGATGAACCCAGATCATTGAAAGAGGGGGAGATATCTCAGGCTCCCCGTACTGACAAGGGTAAATCTCCACTCACAGATGTTGTTGAGGGCGAGATTGATCATTATGGGTTTAATGATGCGCCACAAGGAGAAGCTCCGGAACAGATGTAATAAATTCCTGAACAACATGAATTGGAGTAGCAAGTTGTCGTTGTTGAGCCTCAAGACACAACACGAAACGATGAAGATCAACCAGGACCATCTACTAGGAGATCATCAAATCGGATTAGTAGAGCTCCCAAAAGGTATGGGACATGGGCTAATTCATCTATTCTTGAGGATCATGATATTGAATCTGAGAATGATGATGACAATGCGTTGATCTTGGAAGAAGGAGAACCTTGTTCATATAGAGAAGCTCAAGCCTCTATCAATAAGCTTGAGTGGGACATTGCTATGGAGCGTGAGATACAATCGTTTGTTGAGAACAAGACTTGGGAGCTGGTGGAGCTTCCAAAGGGTCAACCTTTGGTTGATAGCAAATGGGTGTACAAGTTGAAGGATAATCCAGCGGATGAAGAGAATAGGATCTTCAAAGCCAAGTTGGTGGCTAAGGGCTTCACATAAGAGAAAGGTGTGGACTACAACAAAATCTTCTCACCTGTAGCAAAGTATGCTACAATTCGTCTGGTATGTGCACTTGCTACAATATTTGGTCTAGTTATGGATCAGATGGATGTTGTCACGGCTTTTCCATTGGATCTTTGGAGGAAGAAATCTACATGAGACAACCTACTGGCTATGAGAAGAAAGGTCAGGAGAAGTTAGTTTGTAGACTGCTCAAATCTCTATATGGATTGAAGCAAGCTCCTATGCAATAGAATGCAAGGTTTGATGAGTTCATGAAAGCATAACGATTTTCATGGAGTGTGTTTGATCCATGTGTTTACATGAAGAAGGTGAATAATGAGATCTTTAGCCTCATTATTCTAGTATTCTATGTGGATGACATGCTCATTTTGGCAAAGGAACAATCCGATGTTGATAGATGCAAGAGGCAACTAAAATCTGCATTCAAGATGAAGGATTTGGGCAAGTCCAAGAGGATACTGGGTATGGATGTTCACATGGATTTGAAGAAGACGAAGCTATGGTTAAGTCAGGGTTAGAACATTTAGCTTGTGCTTGACAGGTTTAACATGGCAGACTTTAAAGGAGTGTGGACTCCTTTGGCGGCACATTTTAAGCTCTCAACTGCTTAATGTCCAATTGATGCAACTGAGAGAGGAAATATGTTGTCAATTCCCTATGACAAGGTAGTGGGCAGCCTCATGTATTTGATGGTGTGCACTAGACCTGATATTGCTTTAGCTTTGGGCAAGGTGAGCAGGTACATGTCAAATTCAGGAAAGGTGCATTGGCAAGCTGTGAAGTGGATTCTCAAATACCTCAAAAGTACTAAGGATTGTGGTCTTTTGTTTGATGGTTTATCGGACAATGCCAAATCCTTGTTGGGTTACGGTGATGCTCACTATGGACAAGAGGAAGTCTACAACTGGGTATGTGTTTACACTTGGAGGAGGATGCGTTAGTTGGAGATCTACCTTGCACAAGTGCATAGCTCAATCAACTACGGAAGCCGAATATGTAGCATCAACGGAAGCATCAAAGGAGGCTATTTGATTGAATAGACTTATCACTGAGATGGGATTGAAATAGGATGTTGTAAATCTCCATTGTGATAGTGACTTACATCTTGCAGCAAATCAAGTGATGGATAGCAGGGTGAAGCACATCGACATCAGATATCACTTTATCAGAGATGCAGAGTCTGATAGGAAGGTTGAGCTAGTCATTGACGGTAAACTCAATCCAGCTGATGCTTTGACCAAAGTTATTCCTTTAGAGAGTTTCAGGAGGCATTGTGCTACTATGCCGGTTTTGCACAAGGAGCACTAGTAGAGTTACTCTAGCAATTGTTTGATTCTTGTATATGCTTTACTACTTCCTAGTTAGGCTTTGACTTAGTTCTAGTTAATCCTTGTTTACCGGAGAGCCTATGCTTAAGGTTTCCTTTTAGGACTTCCCGCGGAGTATGTATATGGATAACAAGAGTTAGAGACCCCAAGACATGAGTCTAAGGGAAGATTGTTAGGAGTTAACTCAGGTCTTGAGTAACTCTGGTTAGTTTGACTATATTTAATTAGACTAGGGCTAGGGCTGGTACTACTATATAAAAGGGCTGGCAGAAGCTCTCTGTGACACAATTGGTCATCATAGATTTCTTAGGGAGAACTTCTACAAGCTTGTGCTTGGTGAACGTTCATCTTTTGAATAGGGATCGCCCAATTCATTAAAGAATTTAATTTAAAATCATCCGATATTCAATTTTGATGATGGGATTAATGTTTGTGTATGTACTCTTCAGACTGTGATTGTTCAGAGTCACGCAAAGAAGTCTAAACTCACATATTCACCATCTTATATTTGTTTAACACTCCATTCCTTTGAGAAAAAATCAACAACACTACAATTCGTCATTCCTTTGTGTAACTTGTGTGTTACACTTTGTCATTTAAATTTGAGATTAAATGAGTAAACAAATGATTCAAAACTTTGTAGTTATAAACTTGAGCTTGTTTGCTTGCATAATTATTTTCACTTTGTAGTTGGTATTCCATTCTGTACAACTGCCATATAAACTTTTCAAACAATGCAAATTGCACAACCATTTTTATTTTTCCTACCTCTCACATCAATTTTGCAAATATTTTTTAAAAGGAAACTCATATTTTTAGTGGATTAAGGGCATGACATGATTCTTCTTCTTCTTCGTTTTTCTTTTCTTTTCTTTTCTTTTCTCCTCTCCGTGGAACGATCTGCCATTTCACTTCATTTAATGGATTTAAAAAACCACAACGCTTATTCTCTTGCTCATTAATTTTACCTCACTTATAAATCTTTGCGCTCAACTCGCATTCATTGCAAAGGCACAAATGGGCAAAGCGATGTCAAACATGAAATCTAAGTAATCAGCTCATTTTGCAATTTGAACAAAATTCAGTTATTTTGATTCCTCTTATCCATTTGGTACACCACAACCACCAAACATCAAAGTGCCGTGTCGTGTCTGAAACTTGAGGGGACAGTAGAACTTTGCAGTATTAGGCAATGACCCCCGGACGTAAAGCGGTCAAGCGAAGGGACTGTAAGAAATTGTACCGGAACGTCCTTGTGTAAAGGCTCAATAAGTACCAATCAAATTTTTGTCTCCCTTGGACAGAGACAAGAAACGTCCTCTCCGTGAGCTTATTGGAAACGGGAACTTGTGCTAGGGCTCAATCACATTTCAAAATGGTACTTGATCAGCCAAAAGTACGATTTTGAAATGTGGTTAACGATAGACCTAGTGGCCATATGGGGACCACTTTAGTTCAATCTGTAACATCCTTCTTTAACGCTGATCAATAATGACTTGAAATTTTATTATAATTTCCTCGAGTCGACGTAGTAGCACGAGGAATTTACAACCACTGAAGGAGGCATGCCTCTCTATCAAGAGTTGACGCTTGTAGGGAACAGGGTCAATCTCGGATCGATGTGCACGAGATTTTTATGACTCACAGAAGCAGAGGACAATGGAAAGAATATCGAGCAGGAGACGTCAATGGCTGCGCAGCTGTAAAAGCTTCGTCGTGTTCTTCATCTGCTGGGAAAAATTCGGTTTAGAATCGTATGCATACTTAATCGACCTTCACAGCCACGTCGTTCTACAGGATTTGATCAACGAGTCTGGCACCAGGACGTGCTTTGAGAATCCAAGAGTGAGTGTTCAACAATTTTCATCCGCAGGCTGGAATCCAGCAGATCAAGTGGCCTTCATGGATCAACATGGTATTCGAACGAGTGTAGTATCCTGTCTAAGATGCGAGCTCAATGATACTTCACCGAGTTCCATACTAGAAGAAAGATTGCTAGCTCGCAGAATCAACGAGCTCTTGTATAGAGAGCTGGTACTAAAATATCCAGGGCGTTTCCAATTCTGGGCCTCTCTCACGCTTCCGGACGTGGAGGGAGCAATAGCCGAGGCCATTTACGCTCTTGACACTCTCAAAGCAGCTGGCATAGTGCTCTCAGCAAACAGCTACGGTGTATACTTAGGAGACCCTTCATTCGATCCTCTCTTTGAAGTCCTCAACAACTACAGCGCAGTGGTCTTCATTCATTTCTTCAATCTTCCCGGAAGTTCAAGTAAGTTTCTAACGCATGGTGAAATTTCAACTGAAACTAGACCAGATCAAGGATCCATGCACTGAAAGTTTCTGTCTACTGATGTCGTATCAAAGCATTTCTGTCATGGCTTCCTGTGAATATTGCTGCTGGATTTTATTCAACTTCGCGTTTGCTTTGTGCTGTAATTTCAGAGTACGGTCTTCCGAATGTTCCTTATGAAGCGATGGACGCTGTGATGGACACGGCTCGCGCAGCTCTGAATTTGATCATTACAAATACAACCAGAAAGTACCCCCAGGTTTCTTTTGTCCTGGCTCACGCAGGTGGCTTCTGGCCTTTCATTGCTTACAGGGTTGCTTATCTATTGGGCTATGAGTCTCTGTTCTTTACTATCTCCGATGAAGACATTCTATCGGAGTTGGGGAAATTTTACTACGATCTGACCTTGTCAACCAGTCAATCAGCTCTTCCATCGATTCTTTCCTTTGTCCAGCAGGACAGAGTAACCTACGGCAGCGACTATCCTCATTGCCCCACCAGGGTAGTAGAAAAGTTTCGCGAAGCCTATTTGAAGTTTCCCATGTCCGTGTCACAGCGGAATGGAATCGATTTTGCCAACGCTGAGGCTCTTCTAAACCTTCAGATGGTCGATCGTGATGACGAATATCTACCCACTAGTACTGCCTTCACAAGCACTCGTCGGGACCACAGTTGGAGACCTGACGCAGAGACATGAAAGTTGAGAGTGTCAGGAAGGAACAATGTTTACTACTCTCCTGGTGAAAATTCCTTCGATATCTTAGGAGTACTCCGAGGTTCTCGGTATGAATGACATGTAAGTAAAGAATAATTATCGATTAATGATATCATTGTGATGTGATGGTATTGGGTCCTAGCCCCTTGTTACTCCTTTGACCTAGATAGTTGTATGTAGACAGTTTGACTAAGAAAGTTCAATATCTTAGGTGCAATAAAGCATATCTTCCATTGTGATGGTAATGGGGGCTAGCCCCATGTTACTCCTTTGGTCTCATCCATGTAAGTCTTGATGGGGTCTTCCCATCTTTTTCTTGATGTCTTTTTATGATCATCTCTTCTCATTTCTTGGGATCCTTTATATTTCTTCACTCGTGTGTTTTTCGTCCTAATTCTTCATCTCACTCTCATCACTATCTTGGCTTTCATCTCTGAAATTCGCTCACTTGGATTGGGCTGTGTACTCTACTCAACCAAGGGACGGTGTTAGCGTCAAAGAGTTCCAACTTTTGAAGATTCTCAGTCCAGAAAATCTATGCTCATAATGGCAACTAGTCTATGTGCCAAATTACGGTGGATATCACTCATTTGGTTAAAGTGTACTTTTATAGCCACTTAACACTAATCGAAGCTTCCGTTAAATGATGAAAAAAACCACACCAAGAGATTAAAAAATATATTTGTACACTAAATAAAAATTGGAAGTTCTCCAGAGCTATTATGTGTTATAACTTGGGAAAATATGTGGTCAAAGTAATCAAAAATAAAAGCGGTGCGATCACTAATTAGGGTTTATTCAACTCAAATTATTATTCAACTCAAATTATTCAACTCCATTATTCAACTCAAATTAGAGCAATCTCGAATTGGTGTATAATTTTCCATACTAATTTCGCATCCACTCTTATTAGTGTGCATGTTTTGGTTCTGAACTATTGTAATTTTAAAAATTACGATTGTAGAGTTCTAATTAGATCCCCGAACGAGTCCATTATTGTTATTACTTGGAGAGTGAAACTATGATAATTAGTGAGTTAACATGGATGATATAAACTCCAAAATGAAATTGGAACAATTGTTGTTGCAAATTACATTAGTACTATTTCAAAATATAAAAATTTAACTGTAATACACTTTTCGTGAAGTGAGAACTATGTAAGAAGATTGGTTTGCATAATGATAAATCAATCATCAAGTGTAAATTTTTCGAAGGTTTACTTGTAAAAAATACAGTTGACATATTTTTTCTCCTTCTTCATGTAAGGATTTAAATGAGTGAATTCTATACAGTACGTAACTCATTACATGAAGTGAAATGGTTGAAAATGATCGGTTAATCTTTTGCATATAGAAAGGAGGTGCACCCTGAATAGTACGTGAAATGGTTAAAAGGAATAAGGGATTATTATCATATTTAGAGATGTACATTTACATACATCTATGTACTATGGAGTGTAGATATACAAGAAGTAAGGAGAGATACAGTAAAGTGCATAATTACTCACAATTGTCAATTTCTACTTAGAAATAATTTGTCATTCTAGTACAACCTGTTGTAATAAGTCACTAGTAATACTTGAAACCCACCTTACCATGTGAGGTTGGATATCACGAGGTTGTGGTTCTGCAAGTGCAAGGAGATACATGATGAAGTACCTCGTGTCTTTATTGTTCTCTTTGTGTTAGACATAGCTAGGTGGTCGTTAGATTTTGGAGATTTAGATCAATGGATTGGGCTACATTGTAGGAGTAATCCATAACAATCACACAAGTAAGGAGTCAAGTTTAGACACATGATAATTCAAATTTGGCTCAATTGGGATGGTGTAGGATCTTGGTATAAGCCACACAGATTAGTAGTTAAGTTTAGCCATATGATACTTCATATATGGCTCGATTGCAATAATTTAAGATCTTGAGGCAATATGGGGAATATAGTAAAGCAACACGAGTCCTTCATCCTTTATTTAGGACTTATCCTATTGAGTAGACTATTTCCTCTTTATGCCTTTTACATCCACTTATGGATGGGGAGTATTATTAGAGGTCTTGAAATATAAGGTAGAGGAGCCATTATGTCTTGATTGATCATTATTTGCATATTTTCCATGCACATCTCCATGCATATCCTCAAGAGGCTTGTCAAGGAAGATATATGAGCATATTGGGATTGTTTTTAGTTCCATGATCCCTCTAGTGCTTTCACAAAATTGTTTCAGGTGGGTGCGTCACTTGCTAGAGGGGAGATTCCATTGTCAATTAGCTGGATGTTAGGTGCTAGTTGGCTTCTTGCAATGGAGAACTACATGAGGATATTAGACCGATTGCTATTGCGGAGCTCTTATTGCGTCTTATTAGTTGGACCATGGCCGTGCAACATCATTTCCACTTCCAACATCATCTTTGTCCATATCCATTTAGAGTCGTCACATTCTGAGGATATAAGATAACATCGTTGAGCATTAGAGCACTCCTAGATCTCCATCTAGATTGGGTTGTCATGTAGATGGACGTTGAGGACACTTTTAATAGTGTCTCACTAGTATCCATCTCTAGAAAGTTTAGAAAGTCAGGTGGATCTTTGTCGAGCCCATTTCTTTTGTATAATCCTTCTATGATACACATTCTTCTCTCTTCTATCAGCATGGCTTTTCACAGAAGGGAGTCACTTTTCTACAGTTCTTCAATTGTACTTGACAAGTAGATCCTTTGGGAGGATCCCTATTTGCCATAGTTCATTATAGAGCTAATCCGTCTATTATTTTGGCAGTGCCAAGTTGTGTGTTCTCCTCCTTAGCGGATGATACAGTCATTGTGGATATGTAAACCATCTTAGAAATACCTTTGACTACTTGACTAGGGAGCTTCATCTTGTAGGCTTCAGAGTCAAGGGGTGAAAGTGAAGGGCATGGTCTCCTCAGAGCAAATCTCCTCATCTTTAGCTTCGAGAGAGATGTATGACATCGACATAAGATTTACGCATTCTTGGAGTGCCAGTCCGGTCTGAGGACTTTGTTTCACGTTACATATACACAAGATATGTCGAGAATATATTGCATGTAGATGACCTTCCTTTACTAGAGGATCCGTAGATAGCGTTTGATATACTCTATTTGAGTTTTGCTCATCGACCCATTTACCTACTTCACACTGTTTCTCTTCACTTGTATTCCTATCATGCTTGACAGTCTTTCATAGGATTATCATCGGACCAAAGATCTTTGAGTGTGTGACACGAGATCTGACATGGAGATAGACAACTTTGCCAATTTTGTGTACAAGAATATGCTTATTATTGATGGAAGAGATAATACATATAGCTTGTTTGGCTAGTTGGGCAATCTCGACATCTTTGTTATAATTTCGATTTATGATTGCATATAGATCATTCTTGAGATGTATGAAAATGATGTGGATGGGATCAGTTTCTTTACAAATATTATTATTGTAGACGAGAGATGCTCTATCCCCAAAGGTACTACATTAACTCTCGTCCTTTTCCTTTGTCCACTGATTAATCTAGAGGCCTATAACCTACCTTGATGGACCTATAGTTTCACAAATTTTACAATATCTCTTAGTGGATCCAACCTTTCCTCGTACTTCTAGGGCTTATCTACACTCTTGCTCTGGCAAGTGTGCAAGCTCATGAATCTTGGCTCGACCATGCATCATGTCTTTCCAACTCGCACTAGCTACCAGTGATGATGTTTCACATGGGCTTGGATTAAGGTAGTATCACACTCACATGCGAGTAAGGTACTAACTTAGATGCACAGTGGGTCCATATGACTACCCATGATACCATTAGGGATGTGGTGTTTGCTATGGCACAAGAGGGTGGATACCTCACATGGAAGGAAGAAGTGTTGGTATGCCTTGTAATCGACTCAAGTTAGGGTAGACATATATTTTTTTCGGGAGGATCAGATTACTCTTGCAAACGTTATGGTTTTATATCATACACATGATATTGTTTCAGAGGGGCGATTACCC